>WAAE01012457.1:0-21020 GCA_013400495.1 Nicator chloris | reverse complement strand
TATGACTTATATTATTTAATGATCATCTTGGGAGAGATTGAAGCTTTGTTCCCAATGTCATTTGTAACCATGTCATAGAACTAAAGAGCAGAGAATTTAAAGACTTAATAGAGGATATGGCTGCTATTCTACTTCATAACTAGGGAGGGGAGAGTGAGAATGAGCAGGAAAGTGATGACATGGCTGCACATCATGATTATTAGAATGTCCTTCCAATGATCCCTGTTCTGATAAAGGGTGGAATTTACTCTATCAAATACGGCAATACTGCAGAGAACATCTTTCATGCTGAAACACCAGAAAGTTCTGTACTATGATAAAACAATGGCAAGCAAACAGGGTAAAAAATGTTTTCTGCATGCATTCTGTTTTCCATAAAGTTTAAGAATGTATGTCTTAAAATATTGACAAGTTTCTGAACTCTTTGTCAAGGACTTCCTAAAAATTTGACGGGCTGAAGTAAGGGCTAGGAGACCTGAAATGGCTTTGTATGTATGAATTACCCTTTCTAGTATATTTCTTATTCATTGTGTTCAAACATTGAAATCTATTGGTGTCAATAGAAAGCCTCTAACAGATTGGGATGTGCTTTGGATAGAATGTGAAGAAATTTTCTCTCACTCGTCACCCTATTATTGTGAATTCATCTGGTTCAGGTGGATTAACCTGGGTAGAAATGTGGATCAAAAGGATGAAGCTTGTCCTGTGGCAACTGATCAAGTTCCTCTCCAGCACCGCAGACCATACTGACATACAAACTCTCAGCCACAGCAGTGTGGCTTGGAGCTTGGGAAAAGTAGTGTGAAAACTGGAAAGGTACACATTTCTGTTCAGATTTCCAATGCCCATCATGTTAAGAACTCTCTAGGGCATTCTGCTTACTCTGTTTTCTCTTATAAATATTTTGAACACATGTATTCAGAAAGTTCTCTGAAATATTTTAACAGTGCAGGCAAAAAATAATTTTCTTTTCTGATTCTAAACTTTTTATGCTCCAAAGTGTTAGGGACAATATGCAAAATAAATTATAATTCCCTATTTCTGTATTCTCACTGTGACCTCCTCTCTCCTCACTGTGTCTTAAATGAATTGCACATAAAGTTTGTGAAAGAGCAAGTACAGAAAAATTACACAACAGTTAAAAAGTTCAACAGTGATAGGCAGGTGGTTTTATTTTATTTATTTTTTTTTATATCCAATATTACCAGAAAGTGTCCAAGAACTGTGGGACTCCACCTTCAGATTTTGCTGAGCTCTTGGACCCTGACATAAGGACCTGGACTTGTTGAAGTAAGTCCAGAGGAGGGTAATGAAGACATCAGAGGGCTGAAGCACCACTGCTGTAGAGAGAGGTAAGAGAAAGTTAGAACTCCTTAGCCCAGAGAGGAGAAGGGAGTTCTCTGGGGAGAACCTTCCAGTTCCTAAAGGATATCACGAGTAAGACAGAGAGGGAATTTTAACTAGGGCAGTTAGTGATAGCACAAGGGGGAATAGCTTCAAACTGAAAGGGATAGGCTTAAATTAGATATTAATGAGAAACTGTTCCCTGTGAGGGTAGCGAGGCATTGGAACAGGTTAGCCAGAGAAGTTATGCATACCCCACCTGTGCAAGGGTTCAAGGACAGGCTGGATGGCCTGTGAGCAACCTGGTCTCATAGAAGGTGTCCCTGCCCACAGCAGAGGGTTCGAACTGTATGGTCTTTAAGGTCCTTTCCGATCCAAACTATTCTGTGATTCTATGTGTCAAATAAAAATGTATAATTATTTTAGTTGATAAGCAAATTTTCCTGAACACTGTGTCATTGATAGGTCTGAGACTTCTCTCCTTTCCACACCTGACTTTCCACGAGGAGTCGGGATTTCTCCTGCCTTTGACCCCTGTTATCATGGGTCCTCAAGCACAGGTCATCATATACCTTATGATGCTCTGCAAAATATCCATTTTTATCCAAAATATCTAAAGACCACGATGGGTCTTACTGTCTGGGCTCCAACTAAACAGTTTCCCTAATCAGACTATAAAATCTCTTTTATTATCCACATCTTGAGGCAAGTTTTTACTGTTCTGTTAAGACATCATCACATTTTTGGAAGGTGGAAACATTCCCTCACCAGCAGAATGACTCTCTCTGGGTGAAATCTTTTCTACTTCATGATGATTTCTAAGGCAGATTTATTAAACTAATTTTGACTCAGATTTTTAAAATCCCATAAATTTTCAGCCCATAGATTGGCATTTTAAAAAAAAAGCACCTTTGTCCTTGAATTACCAGCCAGATAGTTATATGATTAATTGAGAGAATAAGGAAAGGAAAAATATTAATTTCTATCTCATCTAAATTGTCAGTAGCTTGACTGGGTCTTAATAAATTGCATTGGCAACATAGTTTATTTATGATATCTGTCAAAATTTCCCAGAGTACTTCAAAGATTTTAAGTATCAGAATAAAACATTAATATTCAGGTGCTATATCAATATATTGGAACAGCTCCTTGCATCACAGATCTAATCAATAATCTAATTTTGTTCAAGTGAATGTGACAAACAATAAGAATGAATGGAATGAAAGATTATCAACCTTTTTTTTTCAATCATTGAAAAAGCATTATGTGTGAGGAATAATAATAGTACCATGTCAGAATGTTGGGTACAATTCCCTTTCAGGAAATCCCTGAGACTTTCAATGAAAAAAAAAAAAAAAGAAAAAAAAAAAGGAGCTAAATAAAATCTGGGTTTAGTTACTACTGTCATCACCACAGTCATTTGCTTATCATTGCAAAATAATTTCCTAATACATAACATTGTTCTGGATTAGAAATTTCATAGGGCCAGGGATCTATCTATCCCTATAAGGACACAGTATTTCAGATGCTAAATTTTATCCTTTTCTCAGTCTACAAGAATCCCATTGAAGTTCATAGAAACCAATGACAAACGAAGTTGATTGTCTGGAGTGTTTTTTCTCTTAATGGCTTACATGCTTTTATTCCATTGGCAAATGTGACATAATGCAATATCCTCAGGTAGAAAGAAATCCTGCTTAAAAAAACCCAAATCCAAACCACACTGTTCATACCAGCTAATAAGTGTTTTCACCTCCGGGCCAAATAATTTTTAAATCTAGGCCAGTTGCTTAATTGCACTTTAGTGTCATGTCCATCATGTAGACAATAGTATTTAGTTTTTTGTTATGTCAGCCAGCGACTCTATTTCAAGTATGAGATTATTCTACTTTCGTAACCACAGTACCATATCTAATTTTGTGGCTGTCTTTATCTGAACTGCACTGGTACTTTGAACTGAAAAACCTGATAAGTTAATCCAATTCCTACTCTACCCAGCAATTTTGATTTCTCTGTAATAAGTCTATTGCAGTAAAGGTGGTTGGATTTTTACATAAAATAAGTAATCCCTAAAGCATTTACATATAAAGATATTTTACTGCTCCTGTGACATAGTACAGAAAGTTGTAATATATCTGATTCGGGTCCCAATTCTACACCTTCCATGTACATCTGCATTTAGCCAAGCACTAAACCTCTTTCCCTTAAAATGAAGACCATTTTAAAATGACATGCTGCAAAGATGTCCTGCCCTGCCTATTAAGATCTTATTGCAGCAATACAATCTTATTATTGCTTCCAGCCAGTTCCACTGCTTATCATTTCAAAGTTAAAGGGCTTTGCTTCTCCAAATTCTTTCCTTGCAAAAGAAAGTCCCCAAGGCATTCAGCCCCATATTCCTTACTGTAGCCAAATAACAATGAAAGGTTTCAGTCTGAGAATTAAAGGAGAAAAAAATTGCAGAATATTCTTGTTGTGCCTTTTGGGGAAGAGATCACATGGCAAAATGATTAAAAAAAAAAAAAGAAAAAATGGAAAAAAGTAAAACATCCAAGGAATAATAAAATTAAGAGAGAGAAAAGAGGAATGGAGAAGGAGGAGGAGGAGGAGGTTCGGTTCGGTGCGGTGCGGTTCGGTTCGGTTCGGTTCGGAGAGGAGAGGAGAGGAGAGGAGATTACATAATCTTTATTAATCAATTTTAATGTAAGACACAGGCCACTTTTATTGCCAGCCACATTACTTGACATAATAAGTAGAAGATTTGATGTGTATTACATTTTTGGCCAAAAGAACAAGGAAAAAGGGTTTTTTTTGCATTTTTGGGGTGTCAAAAACTTTGCTTCTGAATCCACACTGGTATTTGTATGTCCATGTGCAAGGGAGAAGTTGTCATATTATGAAGAACATTTGGAGGCCTTTTTGTTTTTTTCTCACAGCTACTTTACAAGTCATGGAGAGAATCATATGTAATGAGTAGCAGGAATAAAACACAGTCACAAAGGAAATTAAGAATTTGTTTTGACAAAAGAACAAGGATGATGGGGAGCTGGCACTTTTCATTGGGGCTATGTGTCATAACACCCAAAATCAAAGCTTTTTTGAGAAATTAGATAATCTCGTAAATTCATACTTCACATCAGATATCATGGTAGAGGCAATGAGGTTTTCATTTGCGGTTGAAAGGAAATATAAGCAGCAAATGAACTGAAGAATACTTGGTCACAAAGATTGCCTCATCTTGTTCTCACCAGGGGTCAGCATGATGCCCCGTGCCCAGAGTGAAAGGTTGCTGACGGCAGCGAGTGACAAATGCTATTGCATTTCATCCCTGGTTTAGTAGGTCCCTGCAGGGAAAGTTACCATGGCCTGGCCAAGTCTTCAGACGTATTTTCCCAGTTTCTGTCACTAAAAAAGCCCTTGTCAGTTTCACTAAAGAAACAGGCAAAATTTATTTCAATAGGTGTTATTAAAACCATAGTTATTTCTGTTATTTAATTAATATTTATACAGAGTCATGTATTATATCTTTCTATAATTTATTTAGCTCATTGATAGCTCATGCTATACTTCAATACATACAAGGCACATTTATGTGAAATGGCTAAGTAGCCTTTGTATGAAAGTCAAATAAGAGCATGTATGAGTAAGGAGTTATTATTATGACTTGTAGAAGAAAAATCAGCAACGGTCTGGTGTAAGAAAAGAAAGTAGTGTTGAATTTTTCATTGTCATTTCAATGGTCATTTATTAGATGAACTTGAATGGGTTTCTCCTACTTTTCTGAATTTCCTTCCAAATTTTCTTTCAATAAGAAACTGCATTTAGCCTGAAATGTCATCTTTTAATGCCAGCATCAGCGGGCTGACTGACTGAAATTTCAAACAGTTATTGTTAAAAGAAAATTTTAAAAAATAGTGACGAGATAAAATATTTTTAAAAGAAAAACATGATCGTTTTATGTACAACTGTTGTAAAAACTTTTATGTGACTTTGAAGAAATTTGTCAGATTTCATATTTCAATCTGTATTTCATAGTTAATAACACAGGGACTTTTTATTTATTCATCTTTCTTAAGACTGACTTTAGCCCAAGTAACCTATATAAGACACATTTCTGTGGAGTTTTCTGTTATGCATTGATGACATTAGCTTAAAAGGAAAAAGCAGAAAATAAAAAGAAATATAATTTTCAAAAAGATCCGACATAAAGAATGCATACACAACTCTGTTAAATTAAGAACAATATTCTGGAAATAGAAAAGACGGAAAAAATGTGTACACAGCATCAATCACAATTGATTCACTGAATGTTTCACAAGATAGATACAGAGGAATGTTAATTAACTTGGTTTCTAGCTCAAAACCATAAACCAAAATAAACTCTTCCAGTCTAATTATGTTTAGGTAATTTAGGGTCTAATAATGGAATGGAGGGATCAATAGGTGGAGTTGGAACAGTGCACATTCAGAAGAATATTTTGTTTTAACTTCAAGAAGAATCTCTATAAAAGTTGCCTGTCTTGGATAAATAAACAAGATAAGCTAAAGAATATAAGAAATGCAATGAACTTGGGGTGCCTGTTGCAATGTCAAGTCATCTACAGTCCAGAATTTGAATACTGAGGTTGATGAAAGATATTTTAACCAAACAAGAATAAAAATAGATGCCTACTGAATATGAGTATATTAAAAAGAAAAAAAAAATCAGTGAAAATGTTCTAGTCTGTTTCCTAGAGGAATGCACCAAGATGCATGGAACAGATAACAAACCTTCTGTTCAAAATTTCACTTTGCTCCAGCATTTGCTTTTCAATGATTTTGAATTAAAATTATCAATCTCAAGTAAAAATTGAACACAGTGTTTTGGTTTTTTTTAAACTGAACACAAGTCTATTTCCTCATCTTGACAGAAATACCTGTGTCACCTGTGATCAGACAACAATTAGAAAAATCAGCAATATTATTATGCATAAAACCACCCAGATTTCTAGTAATTAGTAGTACCTATTAGTGAAGACACTGCCTAGAGTGTCTTTGCATGGAATACAGTCAGATCATCTTATTCACCTTATATAGGACATTTCAGCACACCACATAAGAATAAAAGAAAATAAAGATCCAAAAAGGCTTAGAAATCACTTTAATAAAATAATTAACTGAACAAGAAGTTAAACTGTCTATATCTTCTTTCTTCTCTATAAATTTCATTTCTTCTATGATAAGGAAAACAATGGAAACATCAATGAAATTAAAAAAAAATAAATTTGCTATTTAGAAATGAGCAGGTAAGACTCAGGAACAGAATATGTTCCTGAGGTTAAAGAACATCAGATAAACAAAACAAAACAAAACAAAACAAAACAAAAAAACCAAAACAAAACAAAAAAAAATCAAAATCCTTGTGGCCAGTAACAGAATTTGCAGCTAAATAAGATGGTGACTTAACTTCAAGTAAATGTTTCTACTTTTTCTTAACAGGAATTAACCTTGACAAAGTTACAGAGGAACCTTCTGGTATGGAAGCCATCTGAGTTCTTTTCATGTTCTTCTGAAGCAGCTGGTACTTGTCATTTTGGGAGTCTGAAGACCTGACAAATTTTTGGCAGTTCTGAACAAGTCTGGCAATTTCTATTAATTTATATTACTGTCAAAAACATTTCAAGAGCCCACAGCTCAGTTATCACAAGAGGGCACTGCAGGAATGCCTGCTAAATGTAATCAAAGATTAATTTGAAGCATGTTGGTTATTGTTTCCTTTTTCATTTTCTCCTTGCATTAAAGTAAAATAAAGGCAAAAATGCTAAAAAAAATTACCAAGATTTCACAGTTTGTTTATGAAAAAATATTCATCTGGTGAAGACACCCAAGAATTTATACAATATAGTGTCAAAATATTATGTTATCATATTTTTAAAGTTTACTATTTTTTACGGAGCTCTAAAACATTTCTTCCACCTCTATCTTGCCCTTATCATCTTTTTCATGACCAAGGGTTCTCAGTATATGATTTATAGTGTGTTCAACAGCTCATCTGAGGTGCCTCTATAAAAACACACACAGCCTAGGGAACAAGCAGGAGGAGCTGAAAGCCACAGTGCAACTAGCAAATCCGTGATCTAATTGCTATTGCTGAAACACGGTGGGATGAATCACTCAACTGTGATGCGTGTCAGCAACAGGAGACTCTTGCTCCAAGGATATCCTCCTTGCATAGAGATTAATTTCTTGTTTCAGGTGATAGACAGCCCAACCAAAGAGGAAGTATTACAAGACCAGTTTCTTGCCAACACAGCTGAACTAATCAGAGATGTAAGCATGGACTACAGTGATCATACCTTGATGGAATTGACAATGATGAAGAGAGTTGGAACACTGATTTTAGGAGAACAAACCTTCAGTTATTTAAGGAATTGGTGGATGGGATTCCCCAGGAAACTACCCTCAGGAACAAAGGAGATGAACAGAAATGACAACTCTTTAAACGCATTTAGAGTGAAAGAAATCTTGATTTCTATGTGTAAAAAATTGGACAATGATGACATGAGACCATCATGGCTCAGTGAGGACCTTCTGATGCAATTAAAGTGTAAGAATGAAACGCACAGGCACTGGAACCAGGAACATGTCTCCTGAGAAGAATACCATCTAGATGTGTAGAGATAAATTGGGAAAGCTAAGACACAGCTGAAGCTGAATTTGGCAAGGGATGCAAAGCATAAAAAGAACTTTTACAAGGATGTTGTCTAGAAAAGAAAGATGAAAGAAAATGTACCCAGCCTTATAGAAGTAGTGCCCAGCAGCATGGAGAAGGCTTGAGGCACTCAACAAATGTTTGCCTCATTTTCAAATGGCAATTTCTCTTCCCACCTCTCTCAAGCCCCTGAACTTCAAGGATCGGTGAACAAAGTCCTTCCCATCATAAGAGAGGATCAGGTTCAAGGCCCCAAGTGGAAGATATAAAAGTCTATGGGACAAAATAGGGTACATTCCAGTACTCTGAAGGAATTTGTTAATGTAGTTGCCAATTTGCCACTCTCCTTGACATTTGAAAAGTCATGGCAAGTCAAGTGAAGCACCCAGTGACTGTAGAAAGGAAAACTATAGAGTTGTTTTAAAAAGAGTGGAAAGGAAGACCTGGGAACTACCAAACTATCAGCTTAATCTCTGTTCCTGGGAAGATTATGGAGCAGATCCTTCTGCAAGGTGTATTGAGACTAAGGAACACAAGGAAATTATTAGAGACAGCCAACATGGGCAAATCATGCCTGACATGCTAGAAACCTTCTATAAGGGGCTAAATGTGTTAGTGGACAAGAGAAAAGCTATGAGTATCATCTACCTGGCCTTGGTAGAATACCCCACAACATTCTTACCCTTAAACTTGAGAAATTTGGGTTTGATGAGTGGACCATGCAACACAATCCAATCCAATGAACTTCAGAAAATAATTCCTAACAAACTGATCTCTCTTCCATTTTCTGCTTGTGGGGATTCCTGTTACTGAAGACTTCACTTTGCCAGTGAAAACCTTGTACTTTGTCTTTTGAAGGTATGCTTTGCAGAAGATATTCATGTGAATAATTATGCAATGTGCATATCTGTATTTTAAATGGCTCTTCTCTTTTATTCCTAAAACAGACTACAGCAGGTAAATTATATGATTTAGTGCACCAACAAGGTTATGCTTTGGTTCTAAACTTGCTTGGCTGTTTGATTTTTACTAACAGCATAGAGACATCAAATTTTCCAGTTACATACACTCAGTCTTTCTCAAAACAAAATACAAAATGCATCTTGAAACTCAAATATATATATCTATGGTTTTATGCCAATATTCACATACAAGAATTGCTGCTAAAGCAGAGAGACAAAATTAGAAGACTTTTTTTCCAAACACAAAAGTCATGAAAAAGATTTTCTCATGAGATAAAATATTTTGTTATCATATAATTCTTAATTTTTTATAAGATCCTAAAAATCTGGATTTTTTACTTCATTTTACTGCTCCAATGTTTTTGCTAAAATAGTATTTTTAGTATTGCTAAAACAATAAAGTAAAAATAAAAAATTCTGCCTTCATAAATACATTTTTAAAAATTTTATCATGTATTTTGATTGCATCAAACTGACACTTTAAAGAGAAAAGATATCATATCAGAATTATATTGACTAATTTTACATACTAACATACCCTTAATAAAATAATTTGAAACATCCTAAACCCTGTGAAATAGAGGGTTTTTTTTTCTGAGTTTATTTTAATCACCTTCCCTTTGGCATGCCCTAACTGAACAGAGACTATCTACATGAGTAAGAACAACTTTTGTTTTCTGTGGGTGAGCTGATGTCTTCTGGCTACTTTATGTTACATGTGAAATAAAGTCTATATCCCTGTGTTCTAGATATCACAAAAATTCAGGTGTCTTACCAATGTGAGCTAGCTAGAAAAGACAGAAATGCCCTTCTGTGAGTATAAAATAAAATTTTATCTGCCTTCAGACTTACAAGTCCTTTTTTATATTTTTTCAGTTGGTAAGTTCAGGGTGTCTTCAAAGCTCAGGAAAACCAAGACTTTGCAACTAGTTGACACTATTCTCTTAAAAACTTGATGTAAAGCAAGTCTGTGTATCTCTTTGATACCAAGATAGTAACTGTGTTTCATGCTAAGCATATCAGTGCATTATTTTAAGGTGACTTTGCTGTTTTTCAAAATGAGATAAGTGAAGATGGGTCATAAAATGCAATACAGCTCTGGTAAGCTTCTTAAAAATGGTAAGGTTAAGCTAGATTTAAGAAGCTGCTAGAAATTCACATCATAAAATAATCTCTTGAAGGCAAGGAATCAGCAAGCCTGTGATTTCAAAATAGAATAAAAATCACATTTCCCAGTAGTACATATTCATGAACTAACTTTTTGTTTCTCTGTCAGCTGCAGCAGATGCGTAATATACATTGTCTATGCACATACTATTTTGCTGGAGCAGTGGTTAAAAAATGACTTGCATTGTACTTAGATTCATCACATTTCAAATGCACATTTATCTTCCAATGATGAAGGGACGTATTATACACATTTTGATAAAATTGTGGCTTCAGCAAATTTTGTTTCCTCCCCAGGTCCTTTGATGGCTAAAAGGTCTTCCTGTGAAAAATTTTGTGAACTGCATTAGGATTTTGGAATGTGTGTTCCTCTCAATCCATAGGCAGTTTTGCAAGTGGATGCATGCAATAATTAAATAGTTTGTATTACTGTTGGGGAAATCTTGATCAGTTGTAGTGGGTGAAGCTCTAGTTTGGCAAAATCATTCACCAAAGTGGACTTGACATGAGAACTGGTCACTATCTTTTCAATTCTTTACAAATGTTCACAAACAAATATTTGATATCCTGAGAGCTGGAATTGATTTACTCCTTTTCAACCCATTTAAGAGGGTTTGCTACCTAAGTACTAACTGAATGGTAGACTGGTGTTGCTGCAGCATCTTTCTGCCTGTCTGAATTCTGGTATTCAACTCCTGTTTCAGCCACTGAGGTCTTTTCACTGATGGTTCAGATCTCAACAACCTCCTAACAGCACTCTGGCATAGAAATTCTTTTTTTTTTTACTTGATGAGAATGTTACTTAAAAAAGAACATAATCTTTTCTGAGTTTAGAGCTAGGAAAAAAAGTAGCATAACATCTGATAGACTCCTGTAAAATATACTTGATACTCTTCTACGTGGAAAGCCAGCTGCTTTTCCCACCACCACAGAAGGAAACACTCTGTGGTTCCTGAGACATGTAAAATGTGCTTCAAGTGAGAGCATTCAAGTTGAAAATTTCTTCCTGAGTACTAATAGAAATTCTCTAATGAAGACAGAGAAAGCTGACAGTTCAGAAATCTGTGGAGGAAAATTCTGGTCATTCTGTTGTATGTATTCACGGATATTATTTTAACAAAATAATTTTAAGAGCAATTAAAAAATATATATATATATGTCGTGCAGAAATGGTTGATAATACACAAAAATCAAGGAGGCAATGGGGATTAGCTCAGTTTGTCAGAGCATGGTGCTAATAATGCCATGGCTGCAGGTTTGATCCCTGTACTGGGCCATTCTCTTAGGAGTTGAACTCACTGATCCTTGTGTGGGTCCCTTCCAGCTCAGAATATTCTGTGATTCTGTAAATAAAATACATCTCTTAAAGAGGTTGCTGTTTTTCCTTATAAATAGTTTACTCACTAAACTATGGTAATGTTTGAAGTGCTACTAACCTCCCAGAAATACAACAGCCTAGTAATCTCAGAGTTGAGTAACAAGTTTAGTTGCACATTGTTTTTATGAATTTTAATGGAGATGTAGGAAAAAATATGTAAAGGATATTAAGCAGTTGAATTCCTAACCTCTGGACCTCCTGCTGTGGCAAAAAAAAAGACAATAAATATTAAAAATTTATAACTGATAACCTTCCAGTGAAAGTATCAGAACACATGCATATATTATTAGAATTGTTCAAATATAATGTAATTACCTTAAAAAAATCATTAAGGTTTGGAATAGCCAGGACATATAATATTAAATACTTGAAGAAACTGTCAGACTGTCTTGGCAAGGTTTTCTGCAAGATTAAAGGCAGTGAGAAACCTGCCAATACTGGCACTACACTACACTAATAAATAACATGGGATATTTATATAAATCAACTGTTGGCACAGATCTTACTTTTCTTCCTGCAAAGAAGTTTGACATCTTGTTCCTATGCTCCAAAAAAGAAAAAAAAAAAGAAAAATAAAATAAAATAATAAAAAAAAAAGAAAAAAAAAAAAGAAAGTCTTTTCTATATTTTATTGCAACAGATATTTGAGTTTGGACAAGTGTAGAACTTATAACAGCGATTGCAATGCTTGAGTATTATATTACTGTTACATACTGGTTTTTCAGTTGCTTCTGACTTTCCCAAGCTTTGACCATATGGGATTGATATTTTGTCAGATGTTTTAGTACAAACTGCTATCATTATCTTGTATTTATTTTTAAATACATCTGTCCTGCACCTCCAACCCACCATCCCAAATCTTGAAATAATTTCAAACACCCTTGTGTTCTTGTAAGTAAAGCTTTAGCATTTTGATTTTTATACCTTGCAGATGCTCAGTAGCAATTCTTTAGAGCTCTGTTGCTTAATTCTTCAAACATTTTCTTTGTCTTGGCCATTCTATAAGAACATTCTCCTTGCAATTACTGAACTTTTTTTGTCAAAGCAGTGTTAGCCTGAAGCCCAAAGCTGGCCAGTGATCTGCTCTATCCCTGTTCTCTTTTTTCCACACTTCTCATTGAAGCATGAACCAACAGACTGAATAAAAATTTTGTCTACCAAATACAGATGGTATAATGGAGCCTGAGTGCAGGAAGACAGGTCAGAATAGGGAACAAGAACATGGACTTACAGTAACATCAAAGGCTGAAGTTGTCTGGGAAACTAGATTCCCTTGACAGAGCTGGCAAGGTAAAAGGACTAGGAATATGTGGTGAGGTGTGGATGGCATGCTTGTACGTTGCAAACAAGTAAAGCAAAATAAACCAAAGGCTTATACAGTGGTGCCAGCAAAATATTCTCAAGTAAGGCAATTTTATTTAACTTTACTACTTGCTAGTGGACAAAAATTTCTGACCTCTGATTCAGATAGTGAGAAAAAGAATATAAAACAAAGAAATACTTATGTGGCATTTATCCTCTTCCCTCCATAAACCTCTATTTTCAATGTGTTCATCATTGGGTACACTCTCTCCATCAAAATTATTTTAGGGAGGTGTTGGGTTGCAGAGGAGAGAGAGGTGGTCGCATAATTGTGTTTGGGTTTTTTTGTTGTTGTTGTTTGGTTTTTGGTTTTGTTTGTTTGTTTTTGTTTGTTTTTGTTTTTTGTAGTTGTTGTTTGGGTTTTTGTTTTGTTTTGTTTTTTTGTTTTTATCATGAGATGATGTTTGGCCATGCTGGACATAAAGGTTCCTTTCTGCCACTCTACACTTACTGGTTTCCTGACACGTTGTTCTCCTGTCTGTGCACTGGTCCAGGTTGCTCCCAGGCTGTGGTGCCTCAGGTCTGTTCCCTCTCAGGCAGATGTTGCAGTTTTTCAGGTGGGTCCCTACTGCTTTTACAGTGTTGCCAGCAGAAATGTTCTCAAGTAGGGTGATTTTATTTGACTTTACTCCTTGTCAGTGGACAAAAATTTCTGATCCCTGATTCAGATGGTAAGAAAAAGAATAGAAAACTATTAAAAAAAATGGTTAAACCACAGGTTACTGTGACACAGGGGCATCCCTGCCCTGGTGTGAGTCCCCCGTGGGCTGCAGTTCTTCAGTGCTGGCACAGGTGAGCCACAGTCACAGTCTCTTGCCCATGTCCATTCTCTAGCCTGTATCACCCCCCTATGTCAGCTCATGGTCTTCTCCCACCAAGGATACCACCACACCCACCTCTTACATCTACCTTGTCACTTCTGACCAATACGTGGAGTTGTCTGGTCACCTGACTGAAACCAGGGGATTGGACACTGAGATGGGATTAGGATTGGGAAAGCAGGACTGAAGCCTGGGACTGAGTTGGTATGCCACAATAAGAGGGGAAGTGCATCAGAAAAAAAACAGTGTGGTATCAGTGGGGACAAACTGAAGTGGCTGGTAAAAAGTCTGCTGTGGACAGGATGAAGGAGGATGACATGGTAGAGGGTTCAAAGGCATTAAATTAGAAGTTGTCAGGAAAGAAGGCTCAGTATGTCACCAACACATAGCATGTGTTTCAGCAAACTATTCAGCCATTCAAAATTCTTTTGTGCGTACTCTGCTCCACCTTTCTCAGACTCTGGAATTGTCTGCATCAGTCATATTTTCCTTGCACATGTTATGAGGAACATTTTCATCAGTCCGGCATGCAAGTGCGGTGATGTGTTTACACAAATGCAAAAGTATGTGCAAAGATGTTTCCCTGACCTTGCAGATGAATGAGGCTCACTATCCTTGGAATATCCCTAAAGAAAACAGGAGGGACCTTCACATGGTGAATTCCTGTTGTGAGCTGGATACAGAGAATAATAAGTACTCAGGCTACTGAGAGAGATTCAGGTGTCATGAGGATATTTCAGGATGGATATTTCTTACTCTGTTGGGTTTCTACTTCCTTTCATCATTTCTCAGCAGCAGCAACAATAATAAAAAGAAGAAGGAAAAAATAAAGCAACTGTCTGGAGATATTTGTCCATATGTGGTACTGATTTTTGTTTTCACTTTACTGTATTCCACCTTGTAAAAAACAATGGTAAGGCTTAGTCTGTTCTTTGTGTTTCTTTGAACCTTCAGGAGAAGCTCCCATTTGTATACAAATTCTACCTGTTCAATCTCACAGAGCAAAGCCTCATTCTGCTGTAATTAAATCAGACAAAAAAAACCCAGCCAAACAAGAACCAACAGATGGTGTGCATCATATGACAATCTCTAGGAGTCACTTTGGAGTAGTGTTCTTTGTAATAAGCCCTGTCACAGCATGGTGTATTAACAGCTCCCCATTTTCAGGTTTCAAAAGTGTTTTGTATGATGCTTTGAAGAAACAAATGTTAGTCTGCTTTTATTGTTTACTCTTCACCTATATTGAGTATTGATCAGGTGACCATCATTCACATCAAGAACTGAATTCACAGAGCAACTTAAACATTTGGATAAAAATGTTTCTGAGTTCAGACCACACAGACATAATCAAAAATGTATTTTCAAGTGTTTTCCAGAGTACAGGATCTTAGAAGATTAAATTCAGAAAGAATCAGAGAGTAGAATTTTTTCATCAAAAAAGAAAATTATTGAAGCATTTAACTACACTCTGATTAATAACACATTAATCTAATGCAATAAAAGTTTTTTCAGAGTAATGATACGGTTTTTTGTTTGCAAAGAGGAAGTGAGAATGTAGGAGATTCCCTTCTGGGCTTGTTCATGTCTTGCCATCCCCATTCCTTGTTTCTGACAGCTAACACCCACTTCTCATGCAAATCTTGCCTTGAACTTTTTGCTCCAAGGAAAATCTTACTTTTCCAAGACCACATTGTAATTATATTTGTCATTCTTGTCATATTTCTTAAATGTCACTCTGGAGAAAATAATACAGTAATTAGCAGTGATTTGTGAAGAATGTTTGCTCTGGGTCTAGTTCTGCAGAGCAACAGTTCTCTAACTTTTGTATTGGGTCCTGTAGCAGTCAGTGATTTTTGCCTCTTCACCACAGAGGTAGTGCAGATTTTCCTGTGTGCCCACATTCCTGGGCACATCTCTATGCATTGACAATCACTATTCTGGTGTGCTGCAAACTCTCACCTGTTCACTGCCAGTACAACACCTAGGGTGACAAAAAAAACCCAGAAAAAATGTTCTTGCAGTCAAACCACTTTGCCTTGTCTACTCAGGGTATTGTAGGGATTTTCTGCCTTAAATTTAAATAACACTGGTCATGTTCTCTATCCAAAATCCTCACATTGTAGAAGGCACTGTGAGCCACTCCCTTCCCTTTTGCTTAAGAATGGCTTTGCCAGCAATAGTTTATTCTGTAGAATATTTTAAAATGCCTTACTCTAAACAAGAACTGACTCTTGTGGGGGTTGACTTTAACAAAGCTAAAGATTCTGATTTAAGGAATGAATTTTAAGCAGAAATGTAACCTGAGTAAGGATGTTCACCCCTTAAGAACAGTGACAATAAAATAGAACAATATCAACTGTAGTTGCATCTTGTTACCAGATAAGAATTGCAGCAGATTATTCACACATTGAAGATGTTTAAAAGAATTGTCCTGAAATTCTAGATGTGTCTGAAATACAGATTATTTAAAAAACAAAAATCACACATCTCTGACTAGAAAAAAATATATTCTCCATCCAATGATTTATAACATATTTTTTTAATTTTTATATAATTAGGTATGAAGTCATGATATAATACAGCCTATTTCTGATTAACTTTTATATTTCACTTTCAAATACAACTAATAAATACATGATCTTTTAATACAGATTTCAAAATAATTGAAGTTGTAAACCTGCAGATATAAAGGCTGGTGTCAGAATGATTCACATTTTTGTCATTTGAAGTTGTGTACCTCAAATATATTAGCAAAAAAATTTTGTGAAGTCTTTTAGTGGATTTTCATATTTTAGAGTTTCAAAAGTAGGACAAAATCTGGGTTTATTAGCATTTTATGGATTAAAACCACATTTTGTAGAATATGAAATAATAAACACCTTTAACAGGAAACAATACAATATCATTCTAGATGATAGTTTTGTCAAATTGCTCTTCTCAGTACAAGGGAATACATTTTGTTGTATTTTCAAATTACTAATTTCTTGTGTTTTCTTGTGTGGTACAATTCTATTCCTAATTTTTATTTTTCCATGGATCCATTTCTGAAGGAAAATTTTAGATACTAACAGCTGACTGGAGGCTCTTCCTCTTTTTTTCCCCCCACATCAAAACATGGTTCT
This sequence comes from Nicator chloris, assembly GCA_013400495.1. Lineage (NCBI taxonomy): Eukaryota > Metazoa > Chordata > Aves > Passeriformes > Pycnonotidae > Nicator > Nicator chloris. The sequence goes on along the minus strand of WAAE01012457.1, from coordinate 4,173 downwards.
TCATTTTTCTCATCTGTTTTTGAAGCTCACTTCTCCCACTTTCAAGAATGTTCATGGAGAGTTCCATGATAACCCTGTAACATCTCATTATACCAGACACTTTTGCATTGTAAACGTCTGACTTGGAACGAAAATTAGGAAATAACATCTCTTTCCTAAAAGTGTTGCTTGTTGCCGCTATGCTAAGGACATTTAGTTACACGTTTCTTTATGATCCCTTGACAGTGTTATGTTTGTAATAATTTCTCATCTACACTAGGATCTCTTTCAAGGGTTCGGTGTTCCCATATTTGGAAAAAGGTACTTGGCTTCTCTGAGGTACTGTGTGAGATGTACCATGAGACAGGTGGTGAAGGGATTCCCATGAGATATGCCGTGAAAAATGAAAGGACAGCCTTACAGTGGGCAGGATGGCCCATTGGTGGTGGTGATGATTTATCAGGCAGAGGCCAGATGACCCTTACTGTTGCAATTGGCCATGTGGGAGAGGGACTGACAGTGACATGTCTCAGTTCTATTCTGCCCTCACACAACACCCACAGCCTTTGCAACCTCTCTCTTTGTATTTCTTGATACACCTCTTTTACATATAAAATTAGTGGCCCCAGCTGCACCTTATATGACAGGAACAGGATATTTTGACTATAGTCCCATCCCTACTTCTCCCAAAAATATAATTTAACATTTGAAGTCTTCTACATCAGAGGATCAGGATACAACCATCTTGCAGACAAATCAAGAGGCCTGCTCACCTCTCGTTCCCAAAGCAGGTCAGATTTGTGCCTCTGACTGTGTTGGATCATACCCAGGAGCACTTGTACATAGTGCTTACACTGACATTTTGTAGGTCTAGTGAATTGATCACTGGCAATCTAACAGGAATTCCATATTCTGTTGCTTTAATAAACTACACTATTTGTGAATCTGTGAGAGTGAAAGCTCCTGTTAAACTCAACCAGATTTATTGTGTTCAATTGGTAAATCATATTATTGGTGAGTCTGTGATAATAAATGAGACCAGACTTAAAGTGTAACCCACACTATTTGAATATCTGGGAACTTATTGAACAAAGCCAAGCTTATAGTACCAAATAAATAGTACAGAAATTAAGCCCAGCTGCACCCAGACCCTCTGATCTCTGAGAAAAAACTGGGAAGCAAGAGCTTAATCTTTTACCAAATTTCTGTACTCCTAACATGACAGCACTAACAGGTTCATATTCCTGCACTGTTTCTTAAGGCTATTTTGGATGTTTTCCTTTCATTTTTATACTGCAAGGAGAATTTCTACTTTTCACTGAGCCATTGCAATATTAAAAACTGTTCCTTGGGCCTTGGTCTTGCCCTTGCTACTAAACTTCTGCTTTAAGAAATTTACTTGACTCAAATAGGTTGAGAGATCACAATGTTATGAGTTTTCCTGTAAAACTCCTGCAGAAGACAGAGCTTGTTGAATTCTGAGGTTTTAATATATTTCCTCATGCATATGTGACTCAAGCAGTGTCAAATTACAGCACATAGCCCAAGATTGCACCCAGACTTTTCTGAAATATCTCTTGGGAACGAGTTTTCACAGCTTCTTTGGTCAGCCTGTTTCAGGGCACCATCACCTGCACAGTGAAGAAGTTCTTCCTCACTCAGGTGGAACTTTCTTGCATCTGTTTCTGCCTGTTGCCTTTTGTCCTACTTCTTGTTAGTGTTTGTATGTCCATAAAGTTCACCAGAAAACCATCAGTGTGACCTTGTCACTTTGTGCCAAAACAATATTGCTCAAATAAAAAAAAAATACTAATTGTTTGGTTAAGGTATTCCAGAGCATACTCAGATCATACAATGGTGTGACCTATCTCTTTCAGCTGATATTTATACACATATTCCTAGCATTAAAAGTGGAGAAGCAATGAGGTGGGGGACTTTTTTCTTTTTTATTTTTAGTTCAATGATAACAACAAAAGCTCTGGAAAGGGAAATAAAAGACCAAATGCTTGGAGAAAAAACTTTTTTTCACTAAACAAAACAATATTATCTTCTCAAAACTTGACCTTCTCTTCTCTTTTAGATGTAATTTTTTGTCACTTCAGCTTGATTTTGCAGATAGCTTTGCTTCCTCTATATTTGTTTATAAGTTAATTTCTCATGTGTAAAAGAAAAGAAGGTAAAGAAGAAGGCAAAAGAAGTACACAGCCCAGGATCTTAACTACAACTGACAGCAGAATCTTAGGCTTTTTACAGCCTGAAGTCCAGGCTCAAGGCAGTCTTCAGTTTTTTTTCTGTGCAGCAGATTACTGTGCACATCATCAGACCATTGCAGCATAGCTGCAAGTCTTTTTCTGAGGGAAGCTGAGAGGATGAGCAAGAGGTTATGCTACTCTGTCACAGAGGCTGAAATTTGGAAGATTTTTGGAAATTAGTTTTTCTTAAATGACATTGCTGCCCTTCCTAGATCTTCAAGGCACATCATGCATCCTTCTATTTTACTAATCCAAATATTATATTTAGGCTGAAGGAATGTAATTAGCATTGGCTTATAATCAGTTGTTGACAATACTAAGCTTTAAAATAATTTCTTATTCAAATAATTGTTCATGCTAATTTAAAGCATTTTAATGCATCATCAGTATAACAATTTCTATACAGAGGGAAGGGTATGTTAGTGCATAAGCTTTTAATTCTGTATACCTTCAGATCACCTGACAGCCAAAGTTTTCACAGACAAAAATTTACACTGTTTCAAAGACCTTGGCCATTATCTTGCCCTACAGAAGTATTTTAACATCTTGGTTTGGTTTCTAGGTCTGAATGATACATGTGCATTTTCTCTAAAACAACACTCTAAACAAAGTCCACAAGCAGAAACAGTTGTCAAAGGCATTAGATAAGTAGAATATGAGTAATAATGATTGTCCATATATGCCCAGTACAAGTTAATGTGCCTCATTTTATGAAAAAATTGGTGTAAATTCATCCACTGATAAATGTATATCATTGCAAATTAATACATGTTGTGATGAACATACATTTTCTCTCCACATATGCATTTATTCTCATGCACTTAAATATGATTCTTTATTACAGGTTCACACTCACAGTTGGCAAAGATAATTGTGAAACGCTGACTGGGCTATTTTCTCCCTTTCTTCCTCCTCTACGTGCTGTGTTAGAAGAGAGAAGTGGAAACCCGGATGTTCTGTTTACTTTTGGTATGCTCTTAGGTTCTGTCAGGGAGGATGATACATGTTTGTGACACCTTTTACTTCTGGGGTTCGCTCAGGTTGATTGTTGTAAACTATTTCTGCTGGATTTTGAAGACATGGCTGAGAGGGGAGCTCATCAGTGTCTGTCAGTGCCTGCAGGGAGGACTCAGAGCATGGACCAGGCTCTGCTCAGTGGTGCCCAGCAGTGGGACAAGAGTTAGGAACAGATTGACAGGAAGTTCCACCTGAACATGAGAAAGAGCTTTTTCACTGTGCAGTGATGGGGCACTGGAACAGATCACCCAGAGAGGGTGTGGAGTCTCCCTCCAAAACCAGATGGCTGCAATCCTGTCCCATGTGCTCTGGGATGGTTGGACCAGACCTGATACATTGTGTGATTCTGTGATCTTATAGTGCTCAGTGTTCGCTATGATAATACTTTGTGTCAATCAGTACAGTCACGTATTGTGTTGCCCAAAGGCAGCACGTGCTCCTTCCTGGAAGAATTAAGATGTTTATTATACCAAATAATTGGTGATAAAGGTCACTTTTCCTTAACTGGAGGAGATAAGAAGCAATACTCTCTTTCTGTTAGGCATCACCAGAAGGAAATGTGGACATTTTTTGTACCTATGCATAGATGTATGTTCAAAACCCAACTGCTCTAAAATGGGTATTTATTCCTCCTTTCCTAAAATTCTTTAGGCAGGCAAAATGTGACATTTCGTGGTCATGCAGACTCTTCAAAAATATTACTGAACTGAGAAATAGAATATGGCATTTGATCTCTATAGAAGATTGTCCTGGACACAGAAAAAGACAAATAAGAAATCAAAAGGTAAGGATGAAGGACTCCTTGACATAGGACCTTATGTACCATGACTGAAATAATGCCATTGAATTGCACTATTCAAGATAGCATTGAATTTGTGCTATGTGTTATTAGGACTCAACACTTTTGGTTTGTTTTTTATTTTTT
>WAAE01012456.1:0-23103 GCA_013400495.1 Nicator chloris | reverse complement strand
TGCTAATAAAACTGGAAGTTCTGTTTGATACACACCACATTTTCTTTTCATATCACCAAACATCCAGTTGTTTTTTATGTTTGACTTGTTGCAGATATACTTTGAGGTTCTGTTGGTTTTTTTACGGTATTTTATTCATCAACAAACCAAAATCCTAATTATATGGATATTTCTTTTAAAATAATTGGGTTGTACGTAAATTGTTTCTTACTGCTTGACAGCTAATGATATGTTTCAGTATAAAAACATGCAGATTTATTACCATTCTGAACAAAATCTTTATTTTCTGTCTGATATAACAGTGGGTGTTCCCAATATCCATGTAAATGGTTAGTTGTTTTAAAGCTTACCAAGCTCTTGAACTCAGTAATGTATTAAGGCAATGAATTCCACCGGTTAAACAGATTTCCATTGTGAAAAACAGATGTCTCTTCATGAGTTGCAAACCTGTTCCCACAAATTTACTTTAATTTCACCATTAAAGGCATAAACTAAAGTCTTTGAGTTTGCTGTTTCATTTAATACTCCTACAGCTTTATGTAGATCTCTCTGAGAATGTATTAATACCTTTTCAACCTTTCTTTCTTTGTAGTAAAAATAATGCTTTAAAAAAAGGGTGTATTAAAGCAGGTTAGTCACAAGTAAACTTTGGGATTAAACCAGAGGGAAAAGTTCCATAGAAGCTTTCATATTTCTAAGAATTGTCAAGGACAAGGCCTCAGGTAGAGATAAAAGGTTGGGATTCATAACTACTTTAGCCAGGATTCAGGTAAGTTGGAAGAGAAAGAAAAATATCAAGACTTTGAATAACTCTTGTGCCATTTGCTAGATCTTGAACCCTCTGTGGTTCACTTCATAAGAAAGGTAAGAGTTTCTTCATTATCCAGTGAGTCTGGCTGCATGTATGAGGCACTAAAATGCACAGGTTGAAAGCTCTCAAGAGCAGATCAACCTCTAGACCCACCACTGTGTCAAAGTGGTTGAACTGAATTTGCTTATAGACCAGTGAATTGAGTTTTGACTTCCTGACCTCTTTTGTTCTCACGTCTAATGACAAGCCCGGACAACACTGCTGCTAGTAAGGTTATTTTCTTGATATACCTCAATAACTTGAGTCCCTTCAAAGGACTTCTAAAATGACAGTTTTCATAACCCAACAGGAAAGAATTTGCAACTACAGCAATATCTGATTGTTGGTATTTAGACAGAACTCTCCTTTTTTAGAGAGATTACATTAATAGGTAAGAGCCGCAGAGAAGAAAATGGGTTTGTCCAGTTTTATGGCTAGAGAAGTATTCCCAGAATTAGTAAATGAGGGAATCCTTCCCACTTTATTCCCATAAGTACTGAGTATATTATTAAACAGGTTTATGCAAATATGCCTGTAATAGTAAAATAAACAGTGTGAGAGGCCATTTTCTGTCTCTGGAGCTAACTTTTAGTCTGTCTCTGTGACTATGAATTGTTTGGGAGATTGACCTGAGGCAGGAACAGTTAAATGATTGCTCTGACAGTGGGTTTCCCCTTATGCTGCTTAATCTGCTGGTACCTGCATAGAGCACAGGGTCACTGGTGCAAGGGTCCACAAGGAATTCATTGACATTTGTGTGGCATTCCTTCTAGGCTAATGGTTATCTGTGATGTATATCTGTGTGGACATCATGCTGACAGGGTTGCATTGCTGTTCTTGGTCTGGGCATGTTTCTGCTGTTTCAATCCCTCCCTAATAAATGGGGTAGAAAGGAAGGGGGATAGTACTTCCCTTGTCAATGCTAGTTTAAACCATAAACCATAGTAGAAATTGTTCTGTCTTTCTTTCTTTGCACTTGAGAGATGCTAGTGTCTAGATCACAGCTGGGTGTTTTAGGATGCTCTGGTGCTGTAGCAGTCTGGCTGATTTTGAGTAAGAAGGGCAACTGAATACTTTTTAGTTTGACCTTAAAAAACACCTTTTTCATAAATCATATAATCATAGAGGTTGGAAAAGAGCTCCAACGTCATTGAGTCTGACTATTAACCAGGCAAATCTGTGTAACTTGAGTGTGATACAGAAGCAGCTCATTTGTGAGCCTGGGATGTACCTAACTTAATTTCTGAATCCTTTGAAGTAATTCATCATAGTCAGCAGGAAGTAATCATCCTGGAGGAGGTCCATAATGTTGTGAACATGGATGGGATTTAAACTTAACTGAGTTTTCCTATTGTGGAGCAGCGTGACATCAAGATAAGAAAAAATTGCTCACATTTTGCTCATAAAATCATTGGTTCAGTCACATAATTACTGTTAGTGCTCTGTGCTGATCCTGCCATCAGGTGCTTTGCCCTTCTCACAAGCCGCTAAAACCTAATATAGAGCAAATTATGTCAGTACATCATCTGCTTGAGGGCCCCACTATGACTTTTGAAGAAAGACTGAGGACATACCTATGCCTTCATTCATTACAAATTTGTCAACAGGACACAACCAACCATATCTTGGGTTCTGAAGAAAAATGACGCTGCTTTGCTAAGCTGGAAACAGTGGTTGCAGCTTATAAGTATATTTATTTCCACAATTGTAGTAAAATTATTAGAGTAAGAGCAACAACATGGACATGAAAATCATACTTTAGGAAAGTTGAACCAAACAATAAGATTTAAGGTCAATATTAATAGTCTTTGTCCAATGTTGTGTCTTACGTGCTGAAATTCTGTACTATTTATAGCTCATAATGTGAGAGGTGAAGCAATATATTCCTTTGACAGACCTGTACTTCAAGTATATTTATGAAGTAGGTTTTATATTAATATGAGAAGTCAGATAGAAGTGTCTACATTTCACAAGAGATGAAACCGAGATGAAAAAGGGGGTAACAAACCCTTATTTTCTGGGAGCACATCTTGACTCACCCTCCCCTACCTGTTGATGGAACACCACGAGGTTGAACTGCAGCATATTCATGTCTGCAGAAGAGAGCTCAAAAGCCTTCAAGAACCAAAGTGATCGTGCAAATGACCGTGTCCTGAAAAAGCTAGCTTTCCTAAAGACATGCTAACAATATAGGTTTCAGCTTTATATTTAATATCTCAAATTATGTGATGAATGATATCCTTAATTTAGTGGCCTTTATGCCACCAAAAGATCATGGAATTTCTGCTAAATGACAATCATGTTTTACTCAATTTCTATAATCAATTGACCAATCCACGTCGAGTCATGCTTTCCCCTCTCTCTAATTCCTTCTGAGACAACCATCCATTCTGTAAACTGAATGGTGAAAGAATCCTTCACTTCTTAAATAATTAAATGCTGTAAAATGGCACTCATGAAAGAAATTAGACTAATAAAGATATTGCTTTTTTATCTGTGGCTTTAAACATCCATCCAGAATCTGATAAGTGGAAAATATTTCCCTTTTAAAATACATCTGTACCAGGATTTTATTTTAAGATGTATATTTTTCATCCTGGGTATGTTACACAAGTTGCATCACCTTAAAATCTAGCTTTATAGTGCAAGTAGCCATTCTTGAAAAATCTTTCTTATTTATTTGTTCACTGAAAAGCAACCAAATATATGAAATGAGTACTTGTATTGATTTTATATATTCACATATACTTTCATGTGGATCTTACAGCAGGAAATATATTGATAGAGAAAAATGCACTGAGGAAAGAGGAAAGCTGTTTTAGGCGACCTATGGGGGCAAACTGACCTCAAAAGCAGAGCATAACACCATTTCTTACTGTAATGTTATAACTGAATAATCCTTAAAGTGTTATTTATTTATTTCTGAATGTGCTGACAGCCACTGCTGGGGTACCTGAAAGTTCCAACCAGGCACGGCTCCCAATATTGTGAGCAGAACACAAATTGACAGGGTAAGCCTGTGTCCCAGAGGGTTTGCACTCTGGTTTTCAAGGCACTTACCTCCAAGAAGGATGGGTAAATGGAGTGTGAAAGAACCACTAGTAGGATAATACTATTAAGATGGAAGCTGGTATAAACTTCACAATGGGCTTTTTCAGAGCAATCTTAAAAACTCTCTCTTATATCTGAGCTTCCTATCTCTGTCTCTGATGGTTATTTCTTTTTGTTTGCTGGCAGCTTTGCCCAATAAGAAATGCAGAAAGATGTTGTCCAAGTCATCATCTGAGATTTTGTGAAACTGGTTTGAAACTACTTGAGTAGCAACAAAAAGAAACAAAAAGCTGTGTATTCTTAGAGAGAGTACATAACTTTTGAAAGAGAGACTGGCTGCCATTTTAATATAAGAAATGTGAGGTCCACTTTGACATGAAAATTACTCAAACTTAACAAATTTATAAACATTTAAAATACCTTTTTTTTAAAATATATGACTCAGAAATTCTGATAGAAACTTCCAAGATGTAATTGCTTTTGTTACTAAATATAATTGAACAAGAAAAGTCTGAATGTAGGTTTTCCTCTCTAAGCCAGTTATAAAAAGCAGATAATAATCTTCAGCCATTTAATGAAATGTTTGGTTGGTTTAATATTATTCTAACATAGATTTTTAGTTCTCCTGTTAATGGCAATGTTTTTTAGACAGATATAACTACTTATATTTTTCTAAACATCATAATCAATACATATATCTTTTAAGTATAACTCTAAACCTTATTTTCACTATAAAACTAGCTGAGATCTGAAATTCAGAATGAGCAAATGTTCATAAATAAGAATTTAAAATGTATTGTGCATAATTATTAGATTATTTTTCCATTTGCCCTTCTGCTTCCTGCCTTCTCTGTTGCCCATCAGTGAGCAATACATTTAAGAGGAGGAAAGACATCTGTTGACTGCAGAGCTGAATTCAGTTAATGTGCCTCACTCTAGCAGGACAATGCATGTAACACAGCAGGCCTAATTTGCTGTCCATCTCTAGCTATGAACATTGTCACCAGATGTCTGAAGTCAAGTGGTTTTCATTATACTCAAATTCTGTGGTGTGGGATTCTCTGCAAAATTTAATGACCCAAGTTCTCATTTGAAAAAGTACTCTTTTACAATGGCATTCTAATTGAGTGCCGTGCACAAGTGAAATATATAAAAAGTAGCTCCACTGAAAAAAATGAAAATGCAGCCTGTCATAGTATCTGAAACAGAGTGTAACCAATGAAACACTTTTCTAAAGGAGCAGTAAAGGAGCAACTTTGTGGCTTTTATATATAAGTATATTATATATATTCCCTGAGAATGGGTTCTTCTAATTGCCAAGTCCATGAGAACACTTCAGTGCTTTATTTTCTGGAAGCAGCAAGCTTGGTTGTGGCTTTGAGAGGTGAATTCTGCTGAATATGTGAGGTTATTGTTATGTTTAAAGTCAAAAGACAAATTCAGAAGGGGAAAATTTTTCTTAAAATAGTTGCCACAGTAATAAGAGCCCTGTTTTATGGTTGGTTTATCAGAGGTGCTGCACACAAAAAAAATCTGCTCTATTCAATATCTTTTTCTCATTATTCTTGTTGCTAGTAGNGGTTTATCGAGGTGCTGCACACAAAAAAAAATCTGCTCTATTCAATATCTTTTTCTCATTATTCTTGTTGCTAGTAGCACTAATCATTCCTCTATATTCAAACTGAGCACTGACATTTTGAATTCTCTGTTGAGAAGAGGAAGGAGGAAAAAAAATAATCTAGCAATTTTTCATTTGTATAAACCTTTTGGGATCATTAAGAGATCCATGAGATTTATTAAGAGATGCAGCACATCCATGAACGTCATTTTCCAAATTATCTATAAAATTCTTCAAGTTGAAGCTCTTTCCTGTGATCAGTTCCTTTGCAGCTTTAGTGAGAGCTGGGAAGAGGAGGATGTGTTCTGGTCCACGCTGCAATTTACAGTGAGTGCACAACAAAGTAGGTGCTCTTTTGGCTTGAACAGAGCTACTCACAGAGTAGGTAATTCAGGCTTATACAGGATCTGACAGAATAACTCAGCCTTCCTTAAAACATATGAGTGTAGGAGCAGAAAATAAACAATTATGTTTACAGAGGATAGTTAAACTCGTAACATTTTAGAGCATGTCATTATATGATGTACTGTTGATATTACTAAGTTGCAAATAAATCAGTAACCAATGTCTGAAATTTCTGTGTCTGAAAGGGTAGAAAATGACTTTACTAGACTTCTGTCATTCTGCTAGAAAAGGGCTATAGCTTTAATAGTAAACTGAAGTTTTCCTGGATGTGTGGCCTACTTAAAGAGGTATCTTAACCTCTGAATGTGCCAGCAGTTAAATCACAAGCTGGGAAAATTACCTGACCTCTCAAAACCTGACCCTTGCATGGAGCTATTATTTAAAGTGCTAAAATCATATCAAGATTTTAATCAAGACAGTCCAGTTCCCAGACTTGCACCACAGCCCTGGCATTGCTCTGGCTACCAGTGAAGTTGTAGCCTGGTTCTTCTTGGGACTATCTCTGAGAAGAAAACTTAAAGGTCTCCAGGGAAGGAAAAAGTCTATTTATTTATCTAGGAATAAAGTAGCTTACTCCAAAAACCCCTCAAAATATACATAGCAATTTCATGTTCTGATGCAAGCATGTGTAATCCAGCACTTTAAATTCAGCAAGCAACTGGACCAGAAACACAAAGTAAAATGTCAGTAAGAGATTTCAACAGATTTTGAGATGTTACTATTATACACAAACTACAAGCATATCTAATCCTTTCTAAATTCAGTCAATTCAAATGGAAAGCAATACATGTAATTATAGGAAAGAAAAATCACTTTAAGGACAATGGTTTTTACAAAAGTGTTAACTAACATCTGCAAACCATAATTGATGGTTATGAAAATGACAAAGAAGATGATGATGATGATGAAGAAGAAAGGAATAATAAAAGAACACTTCATTATGTAGAACACTGTACCCCAGGCATAATGCTGATATCAAGGTGAAATAACTACAAGGCATTAAAACACCCCCTCAGATCTGACTGACTTCTAGTTTTTTGTCAGTAAAATGTTGACCAGGAAAATTCCTTTTACTTCTCATTTGGATGGCATGACCCATGAAAAATGTAGCTTTTAACAAAATCATTTGAAGTACTGTAATCTAAGGATGGTGCCCCTAATGGTACCAGCACCCTGGACAGTATCATTCCAAACTGTTTACCTCCTATGGTCATTGTTCCCACAGTTATGTGAGCCTCATTAAGCCTGAAAGTCAAATTTAGACTGAGAATTTGGAGACAAACTTCCTGAGTTAAAACATAATCAAATTGCCTTGGGATTCTTCCAGAGAAATGGAGACACAGTTTACCTCTTACTTTTGTCATTACAGAAAGAGTAAATACCCTGGAAGGAAAAGAGAGAAGGAGAGGGGGAAATAGGCTGATGATAGGGAGTGAATTAACAGTGTCTTATATTAAATGCTGACAATGTAGTCATAGAACTACTAAACCAAGGCCAATATTATTGCTACCTGCATTTTTAACCCTTGTGGCTGAATTAGACTGTGGGATTACTAACTAGTAGAAGACATGAATCTGGCAGCTGCTACTAAATTTTACCTGATAGCATTCAGTATCAAATAACATGCTTTTCTCCATTATTTTTTAATTTCACAAGAAAAAACAAAAGAACTTGCTGTTGTCAAATAATAGAAAAGGACTAGAAAGCCCTTTTTTTTCCCCTCAGTTTCTCAGTTCAGTCTGCATTACAAAAGAGAATTTGGAAAAAAAAAATGAAAAGTAGTCATTGTTATTTTAACACCAGTACAAAAAAATTCAAATGAAGACAAAATTCAGCAATTTATCGATAGCCATTATTACACATCAAAGTTGTTATTGCTCAAAAGGAAAAACAACCCCTACAGGGATTAAAGTGACAAAACCTTCCCTTCTAAAATTAAATATTGTTTATATTACACATAATTCAGAAAGTAAAACTCTGCCTCACAGTAAAGCACATTCATTGTTTCAAACTCACATTCATTAATTCAATGCTACTTAGAGATTGAGTTTAACTTTAAAAGATGTGGTGAAGTAACCACAGACCTGCAATTCATAAATTTATGATCATCTTTTTTCCATAGATGAGAAAACTTTTACAAAATTAGGTGGGCTTTTTTCTTTCCTTTTTTGGGAGGTAGAAATGAATATTTAAGTAACTGTTTCCAGATAGAGTTTTGGGCCCTCGTGGGACTAAAAAATTCTAATTAAATTTATGTAGCCCTCAGACAAATTACTACAGTATCCCTTCTACTATTTTCTATGCAGAAATGTAGGCCAGTCAGCATTACCCAAACTTCTATCTCAAATAAGGCACATTCTGTTCCACTTCTGCCAGCAATGTGTGTGCTCCATTATGGGGTGCTTGCTTGCTCAAGCAGCTCTATATTAAGTAGAAGTATAGTTACATCTAACAGCAATCTATATTGTTAAAAGGACATTGTTAACTCTAGAAATGCACTGAGGAATATTTAAATAAAAAATCACACCAGATGTAGCTGTTGGCATGACTCCAAGACAGGATTCTAGGATCTTACTAGACCAGTTCTGACTTTTCTCAGAACAGTTTGGAAAGGGCAATTACTTCATATGGAGTGCATTAAGATGATTCTAGTGTTTTCAGAGAAATAAATGAAAAGAAAAAAATGTGAGTAAAAGCTGGCATGCAAATCATATGCAGTGGAGTAGTAAGTCATAATTTCAGTTGCTACCAGTAGCAAAACTATCCAGATTTGTACTAAGCACTGTGAAAATGAATGGGAGAAAAAGCTTTTGTTGAGGCACATCCCTAGGGCATAGAAGGGAATCCCAGCTCCACAAATACACTCAGCTGTCCATAAGTGGATGTTGCTCCTGCTCCCTTCCTGGATGGGGGACACAGAGTACTGAATCATTCAAACAATAGATGTAAGCCACCTCCTGGCAGTGGCTGATGTTTTGTTCTTCCTCTTCTTGATTTTTTCAACAGACTGGCTAGTACTACTCTTTCCTACCTTTTTTATAGGGAGCATGCTCTTTCCTGTACCACCATTCTCCTATGCTTCAGCTTCTGCATCCTTCCAGTTTAAGCACTCCCATGTCCATTCAATGATAACCCTAGTGTCATCCACAGAATCTCCTGTTAGCTCCCACACCAAATGGAGCTGCAATCCCATGCACAAAACATCCTCCTCTACTCTGCACAGATCTATGCTCGCTGCCAGGGCAGCTGTGTGTTCACTAGCACAGCTCTGCCAGCATTTTGGGATCAGCAGGAACAAGTATTCACACACTGCCTTGAACTCTCACTAATATAGTGCCTTCTTAATTGTGGAATCACCTCAGATGTAGCACAGAAAGTTCGAGAGATTGCATCAGGACTGGGTGGAATAATATTTAGTGGGGAATTCTTCTCTTAATTCATAATAAAGGAGTGAAAATGAGAATTTCTCCAGAACCTTTCTTTTACAAAGATATATTAAAAGCACTGTGGGTATTTAGGTTATCTGTGCAAAAGTCAGGGGCTGCCTGGATCCTGCATAGATGGTATTTAGCCTCAGGAACAGATTCTGGATGGGTAATTCCTGAAGCTCAGTATGTTTTGTGTAAAAATAGAAATGTGCACATTTATGAGGTTTGAAATGACTAATTATGAGAATTTTGAAGCACTTCTTTGCTCTTTCTGGGTGAAGTAGAGAGATTAGAAATTCCTGATTTGCATAAGGCATTCATCATAATGAGTACACAGAGAGAAATAAGTAGCATATATATAGATAGAGCTGATAAATATAGGAACATAAACTTACCCTTATAAACTTTTTTTTTTAATTATTATTTTTATTACAGAGCGGTAGTGGGACCACGGAAAAAAACAAAAACAAACCACTGAACACGTGGCCTGTAGTGCATGACCCAAAGCCTGATGATGCAAGCAAACCTTTAGGTGACAAGGCTGTCTCTGTAAGTCCTTGCCAGTGAATGTTAGGAGACAGGATGGAAAGGCGTTGGTAACACACGGGTGTTTTGGGTGCTGCTGAGCAGCACTGGCACAGCACCAGCACTGTCTCTGCAACATTCCTCCCCCATGCAGGGGCTGGGGGTGGGCAGGATCCTGGGAGGGGACACAACCAGGCCAGATGATCCAAATTAACCAAAGGGGTATTCCATACCATACGACATCAGCTTGGATATAAAAGTGAAGGAAAGGAGGAGGAATGGGGGACATTTGTTATTTTACAATGTTTGCCTTCCAGAGCTGAAGCCCTGCTTTCTGGGAATTGGCAGAACATCCCTCACTGATGGGAGGTACAGCTTAAACTTTCTTTCCCCCTTGCTTATGCACATGCTAACTTTCACAGTTTTGCTTTAGTAAACTGCCTTATCTCAACTATGAGATATTTTCCATCTTATTTTCTCTACCCTCTCTCTCTGAGAAGGGGAACAATAGATCAGCTTGGTGGGCACCTGGCATCCAGCCAAGGTCAACCCACTACACTGCCTTTGCATCTTTTTTGTTGTTGCTTTTGTTTGAATGACATAGATATAGAGTGTATGTATATATATAAAAATATGTGTGTATATGGCTATACTACATAGACAATTAATAACAGACAATTCTAGAATGATCAACATATTAAAGCTGCACAAGTATTTAACAGCATGCTAGTCCAAACCTTCCATCTAAGTAATTGAAAGCAAGAAGAATGACAATAAGCTCTTAGAATTCAAATCTCAGACTATACAAGGCTATAAAAATCATCATTAATATTCTGAATTATATCTGAAAGCACATTCAAAGCCAGAAAGGAATTTAGTACAGGCGTCAACAAGATTGACAAAAATTTTTGTTCTGCATCCAATTAGAGTAAAAAAACATAAGAGATGATGATCTTAACTTATCCCAGAATGTTGAAAAGGACATATCTTTGAAATCTAAGACTCTCTCTAATTGTGGATACCTTGACAAGTAAAAACATCTATTTCATGAAAGGGCTTTACAATATTTTTATTACAGCTTACCTGCAATATTTTTATTTCTTCTGTTTTTCAGACCTAAAAACCTATTTTGTTTCTTCCCAGAAGCCACAAAAGGAATACTCCACCAGACTTAACTTCAGTAGGTAATGGCTATTGTTATCAAAGGTTTATGCCACATTACCCTCACAATCAATTTAAATCAAGCTAAAGATCCTAAATTTTAAGGTATTACATTAAAAAGCCATTTATAGACCAGAAAGTTAGTTTGATAATGACAGTTGTCAATGTGCTACTGCAAATAATATGTCCCTAGTCTGACAATGAAATGGTAACAGATAGAAACTGAGTAATATCCTATTTATTTTCTATCCTAGAGTAACAAAGTCTTATTAGACTGTAGTTTGCCATTGCATTTTGACAAAAAGCATCTGAAATGAAGAATACTTGTTTTCAGTGCATAAAATTCAATAAAACAGAAGAAATAAGATAGAATGATAACATTATTTATTTTTCATGATGTTGCTTCATGTAAGCAAAAGCTGGGAGCCACCTGATATTTAAAGTTTGCAGCAAATTATGTCCCCAGATGTTTTCAGTGGCTGAATCACCATCATTTTCCATCTGTAAATTGAAAATCTATCATATTAACTGTCAGTTTCTATTATTAATTAAGATATGAGGAAGAGCTCTGACAGAAGTATTTCTTTTCCCTAAACTTGACTATGAATGCAGGCCAAGTTTCCACACTGAGATTTCATTCCTTTGATGGGATATGTATACTGGTGAGAAGATTTAAACTAAACTAAAAACAATATGCATATGGCCTCATGCCACTGTAGTAGGTTCTCATTTGCACTTTCTTGTAGCTTTTATAAAACAGCTATATTGTCTTTAAAATTTCTTTCTCCACTCCAGACACTCTACCCAAGAAAATACAAGAAATGACGGAAACAGAAGCTTTATAAGGTGCCACTTGGGGCTGTAATCAAGCTATTCCTAATAACTTCAAGAAAGAGCTGGAAACAGTTTGCCATGGTGCCTGGGATCTGTGCACTGCCAGTCATCTCTTCTAATTTAATGCTAGAGTCATGCAACTTTCCAGCATGGAAGGAACACATCAGCAATATGTTGTCATTAGGATACAGCAAAAAATTTAGATTTCTAGGTATTTATACTTGGTTACAGTTTAACAAAAAAAATAATCTGATTGACATTTGCAATGCATGTTACCTCAATCTATTAAAAAGAGCAAAAACTCTCTCCTCCTAAACAGGGAGCCTAAGCAATGCAGCTTTTACAAAGATAAAGCCATGAAACAATTATATCATTCTACTAACAGGTTCCTTTTCTTTTTAAAGAGACCCTGTTTTAATGGAGAAATTGAAATGATGAAATATCTTCAATTCCCCGTGAAAATATCCTAAAATTTTGAAATTATTCAGTTTGCACAGAACTGTTCTTAGATTTCTGCATAATTCCTAAGAGGTTTTGGCCATCTTTAGCACAGAGATTCCTTCCCCTGTAAGCAAATACCTGTAGAACTCATTAAGTGAACATGCATCTGTCATATCTGTCTAGCATGCTAATTTTGGTAATGGATGACAACTCACAGGTGCCAGTAGTTGTTTTGTATTAGCTTTTGTGACCCACAGAGTGGACGTAAATTTTCTACCTTTGAAACTGCATAAAAAGCAAGAAGAGTCTTATAGTTACAGCAGTTACTTGGTGATGTAGGCAGCAGAGAACTTGCATGGGAATACAATTCCCTGATTGTACTTAAGTCAGTGAAACTCAGAGAACAGTATCAACTGCACATTTCTCATTTTCTAGAGTCTGTAGGGTCTGATTTATTAAAGTGCAAATGCTGTCAACAGAAATGGTGCTTTGAATGTATAAAATGCAATACAAACACTCTGCAAAATGAGATCCTACACTTTTTATACTGGACACTGAGAATTTCTAGAGACTCTTGAGTTTAATTAATCAAAGGGCAACAAACCTTATTTATTACAGTGGGCACAATACTCTGTTTATTTTACAAGACCTTACGGAAATAAAAATTCACAGTTTTATGTGAAAAACATAAAATTCTGGGTGCAGATGGGGGAATTGGCACAATATGTATAACATTGTTTTATGAAAAGCAGTAAGTCCACATATCACAAATTGAGAAGACGTTTTAATATCAACTATATTCAATAACATTGAAAAAAAGTAGTTCACGAACATACAATAAATATTTTAATACAGCAGGATTAATAATTTAATTTTCAGTTTTCCATTAAAAGTTTGAAATGTTTAATTAGAGCTCTATCATGATTCTTTTTTTCCTTTTGCACTCTTTAATAAATATTTTTTTATTTAAGAAAAGTGTTCAAGTTATACTGTGAATCACATAAAATTAAAAAGAAATGTGACTGGTGTTACAGATCAAGTTTTTAATATCTTCTTCAAATACCTAACCCAATACACAAGGCATGCATCCCTCTTTATATCTGGAGAGAATTAGGTAGCCCTGTGAGGGTGGGACACACTTCTACACAGCTGTGAAGAAATGCAAGAAGACATTTCTTTGCTTCTATTTTAAGACTGTGAATTACAGTAATTTTGGTGCAGTTAATTTCCATGCATCACAGCAGAAATTTGTGCACTCCACAAAGTAAGAAAAAGTTCCTTTAATTTAAACTGGATTTTCCATAATTCAAAGATTTTCTGTTGCCTTGTGGTTCCTGATGTTTATTGTACTGTTCCTAGAAACCATAGTTTATAGATTATTTATAGCCTTTAGGCAGCACAGAATCCCAAATAATATAAAATAATGTAAAGTCAATTAAAATCCCGTGGTAGCATTGTGTCAGCTAGATACATTATACTCTAAAAAATAAATTCATCTTGCCCTGAATTAATCAGTGTTTACTACCTACATTAAAAAATTTACTAAGAAACTTGTATGATTTAAGTTTGTTAAGATTTTTACTGTTTCTTTCCTTCAACAAATGAACCAAAATAAATAGTTCCATTTTTAATATAAATAATGTAGATATCCATATAAGAAGCTTATCTGAAAAAAAAAACCTAGTACAGCAGATTCCAACTTCACTCAGAGAACAATATTTCATATTTTTATTTTTTAATATGATGGTATTGAGTATCAGTCTTAGCTGCCTCTTCTGAAAGTTAAAGTCCTTTATTTCTTCAAAGAAAAAAATATATGGCCTCTGTGCCTGTGGTGTAAACATGCTTAGCAGGCCCTTGAGGCCCAATCCAACCCTGATGGAGACAATGTCTGTTTTTTGATGGAATTCAGTGTATAGTTGAATTGGACCTTAAGGGTAGGTCTGCCTAAAAAATGAGTTATATCAAACTCTAAAAGAAAAATCTTATCTCAGTCATAGTCCAAATCACGTCAGTTTTAATAGCAGCTGAATCTTCCTTCAGCCCAGAGCCATTCTGTGAACCTTACCAGCAAAGTGCTACATTAGTAAGGAGTATGCAAAGAAAACAAAAATCAAATTAAAATGCAATGTAAAGGATAAATAGATTCTTTTGCAACCAAGAACATTGCTTTTCTAACCAAAGTCTACAAATTCTTGTGATTTTCAACACTTTGTGCTTCCTCCTGTAAATAGTACAAAGTGTGATAGTCAGACACATAATTGGAGAAGTCAACATGGATATTTCAGAATATGCAGACAAATTAATTTTTCAATGTAATGTGACTTTTGATAGAAAACCTTTAATATAGCTGCTAAAGTAAAGGAATATCTGCATAGGATACTGAAGGCTGAATTCATTACTTCAATTAAAGCAACTAGCTCTACACAGCTCCACTTAGAGATGTGGAAGACAGCACCTCTGCTTGAACATTTCATTTTAATTGTGATAATACTGTCATTCTCCCTATGAAAAGCTTTAAAGGGAGAATGATACATAATAAAATATATTCTTCTTTTAATCATATGCAAACTAGAGAGGAGAATAGTCTTAAAAAGAGAGTAGAGAATAATTAACAATCACCTAAAATGATAACTTTGTTATGGTGATTAAGACACCATGAATGAGGCTTGATACTTGAATTCATCAGAAATTAATGCTATTCTCTTTTTATAAGTGTCTGTGGGATGGGGTAAATTCAGGTTATGGAAACACAAGGAGATCTTGTGGATTTGGTTTTTATTTTAATTTATGAAGGGCTAAGCAAATAGCATATTTTTTCACTAATCACTGAGGGAAAAATCATTTTGTTTTTCCCTAATGAAAATTGATAGTACTCATTGAATTAATCAACAATAATTCATGGAATAGTATCAGTTTAGGCAGATTTGCAGACGTTTTATGTCAGGAAAGCAATACAAACCAGATTAGTAGGCCTGACTCATGACTTCTAATGAACTTGACAGCAAATGGAACTAACAATTTAGTGGCAGTTGAAGACATAATCCTTTCTTAATGCTTTAATTTTTGCCTTTTCTTTAAGACACATAAAATGTTTTCCAGCTATCAGAAGTTCAGAAAACTTTGCTTTCCTGTCACAAATATGAGGAAAATTTGTCATTCCAAGATTCACTCCCTGTAATGAATGGGTTATGGATGGTCTCTAAGATGAAAGTTTTATCTTTCACAACAGACTTTTGCTAGAATTAATCCCTTGGGGATTAATTCTCACTATTTAATATCATCTAAGCAGAGGTTCTCTTTGCTGGTACACATTAAGTAAGTACAATTTTATAACAATAAAGCAGGTTTAGCCAAAGTAATAAATGAGCTCCCCCAAGGAAGAGGCACTATTCCAATAGCTGACACCAAGCAAGGAATCCGAGAGTTCTCTGTGCAACCTGGAAGAGAGTGATGTTTCAAAGACTGAAATTCAGCCTGGTGTGAGTTGGTGTTCCACGTAAAGGTCTCCAAATTGCCAGAAACTTTGCAAGGGTAATTTTCTCCCTAAAAGACACATTTCAGTATGGATTCTTTGGAGGGCTGTTATGTGCTGCAGGGTGCTGGGTAAGCTGAGGCTGGAAAAGGCTCCCTCTGGTCTCACAGATGTCAGCAAACTCTCCCAAAATCACAGTAGCTTCAGGGATAAACAGCAGACACTTCAGCTCATCCTGCTATTCTCTGAATTGGCCTGCTGTGAGTTATCAGATATGAGCAAGGGGCAGAGATTACAATGACTGTATTAGAAGTACCAGAGCATTGTGCTAGAAGGAGAGACAAGAATTTTCTCTCATCAGAGAGATTCAGGTAAGTGGGAGAATATTGAGTAGTTTTAGTGGTAAATTTGGCTGGAATGCCTTTAAATTATAGTCCCTTCCCAATGCCAACTGAAACAAGAAAGTACATACAGTTGAAAATTCTCTTCATGTTGTGAAACCATGAAAAAATGCTGTTTTCTCTTAGTCACTGCACAGATCAAACTGTTCATTGAGACTGTGATTCTTCAACTCAAAACATTCTCTCCTGAGAACTCTGGTCTGGGGATCACTAAGCCCATGCATAATACCTGAACACCTGAGAGGTATCATGTAGACATCTCGACACCTATTTCTATGCCTGAAGAGCTTTTAATGTTTTACCAAAGCCATCTCAGGTGACGTTTCTGCTGCACTTGCATTACTTCTTGCAAGGCTTGTTCCTCACTGGTCCAGGTGGCTCCTATAACAGTAATTGTCATAACATACAACTCAAATAATGGATTATAAAAATTTAAAAATATATCCATGAAAACCTCAACCGCTGGTCCCTTTGGATCAGACAGAGTTTAATATTGTGGTGAATTGCTCCCATTGCCCTTGCTCTGGCCTGTAGGTCCCTGAAGCTTTATCTATAAGGTGAAGTCTCTTCAGGGTTATACCTGGCCTGCCTTGGGCTAGTCTCATGCACAGCCACTGGTTCTTCAAGGTGCTGCAACATGAATTGTTGGTATTTTGAGGTGTATCTTCTCCAGAATGGACTTATCCTCAGGTCCCTTTCAAGGTATACCTGCTGTGGTACAGTGTTGAAAACATTTTAGGAAAGCTCCGTAGTTGCCATCTCATCAGAATTCAACACATTACAGAAACTTGCAAAGGACTTTCCATTTCTCTTCCTTCTTGATATAGAGTGCAGGGCAAGAAGGGCAGGAAAAAGGGAATAGTGACAGGAAGTTCCTTTTGTAGCTGTCATGAAACTTTCTCAGAAGGCAAATCAATGTCTCAAATAGTGGCCTGTGTGTAATTGAAATGTAACAGTCCCGTTCTCTGTTTGGTAGTTATAACTTTTTGTTCTTTCACTGATGAGGAGAAGAAGAAGGCACGTGGAAGAAAAATCACAATAAGATGAAAAATGATCCCCACAAACAGTTTTCCCACTTCCTACATTCAAAGAGACATATGAGATTAAGACTGTGAATGCATCAGTATAGAAAAACAGAGAATCTGACTCAGTTTTTGACTTGACACTGACCTTTTAAAGACACTTGGGGAAGCAATGTTTTGTGCTTATTCAAAGACCAGTAACCTGCAAAAAGACCAGTAACCTGCAAAAAATCCTTTTTCTGCATCCTCTTGAGATTTTTTTCACAGTCTTGTCAATGCACCTGCAAAAGGAAGCTGTCCTTGACTTGAAAAGCAGGTCTGTGTTTAGCAGCTTCAGAAATGTCCAGCTGGTTAGGATAAATGTGTTGATGTCTGGCAGATGGCAGCACATGATGATAGAGTAAAAAATACCACAGCTTAGTGCTTTATTACAAGGTACTATTATATTAACTACAAAAATATTTATGACCCATACTCAGGGCTCATTGATTTCTGGTTTCCCACATTCCCACAAACTTGTTTTGCTGAGTTTGTTGGTGAAATTCCTGATTCAGCAAATCATGTGAGTGTGTAACAGCATGAACGTTTTTTGATTTGTTTGTCTGCCTACTGGCCAATTACTAGTGACCTTCACAACAGTAGGATGGGAGTGCAACACATGGTGACATGGCAAAATAGCTTGGACCTGCTGCTATTGGCAGGGGAGGTCAATATCTCTGTCCTGTCCATCTCTTCCTCCCCTGCCTGCAATAAATCTGCATCTGAAGAATTATGTGCTTAAATACTTTTAGATTCAAATAATTCCAGGAAAACTCCCAGTTTCAAAGCAATTTGAAAACTATGAGTGAAGTCAACTATTGTTAAATATTGTGTCTATTTCAGAGGGAAAACACCCTTGGGAGGCATCAGAACATTAACTATAACAAAAGGATGTTAAATTAGGTTCTGATCTTCTGCTTTTTACCAGTTTTGCAGCCTTAAAATTTACACAAAATAATACAGAATAATATAATGGATCTGAAAAATGATCCTAGTGTCATGCCCATCAGTCATTAATCATTCATACCTGTCAGTTTCTTTCCAGTATTTGAAAAATAATCCAAATTCTTTTTCAGTCACTTAAGAATGTGATGAATCATTCTGGAAGCTGTGTCTATCCACATGAATGGCAAGAAGGTGATCAGGAGCAATCAGCACGGATTCACTAAAGGTGAATCATGCTTGTCCAACCTGATTGCCATCTGTCATGAGGGGAGAGAAGTGGACTATCTACCTTGACTTCAGCAATCCTTTTAACACTGTCTCACACAACAACCTCACAGGCAAACTCATAAAGTGTGGAGTATGAGATAAGTAGACAGAGAGGTGGATTGAGAGCTGGCTGAATGGCAGATCCAAAGGGTTGTAATCAGTGTCACAGAGTGGATTTGGAGGCTAGCACAAGGGGTGTTCCTCAAAGCTTAGTACTGGGATGAGATCCAAATGCAAACATCTGTTGGACTTAAAAGCAATATGGTTTAATTTAACTATCTTACTAACACTTAGAGAATATTATAGATTTCTATTGTGGAATTTCAGTTGTTGCCAGAAATAATGTCAAAAATATATTGTAGTGGCACATTTTTGCCTTTTTAGTAGTATTCTAAGGATATTACAAAATAATCCAGGTTGATATTTCAGTCTTCATACACAGCACGGCCAAAATTGCCACATTACTATCAAAACCACTTCAGAATCTGGGATAGAAACGTGGCCCAAGACTAGTATTCTGTGCTAGTTTAGCTTGCTATAGCTATGCTGCAGCGGAGAAGAGCAGATATCTGCTGGACACAGACATTGTCCTTGTACAGTCTGCTGCTACAGAACTATTGTGAATACACCCACGCCCTAGTTCAGCAGTAGTTTTATACAGGGAGGTATTTCCAAGTAAGGGTGAAGTAGGAACTTGTGCAGAGCTCTGTCTGAGTACGTGACTCTCCCACAGCAAGCACACTGTCCAGATGAGGTCTGATTTGTACTTTTGTTAGCCAGAATGGTCACAACCCTTCTGTTTCAGTAGGAAGGATTGCGAGCCGCACAGGAAAGGTGCAGGCGTCACAGGAGAAAGCACTTAGGGAAAATTGCCTATTGAAATCCCTGCAGCTGGTTGTAGTTCAGAAGGGTAGAATGGAATCATTTGGTCAGTGAGGGTTACAAGGGGTATAAGGATAAATGTAGAGGGGGAAAATAGAGCATAAAATTGACCTGAGAAGGTTGTGGTTGAATTTGACTATTAGGAGCACTTATATTTTGTTTATTAAAAACTATTCTCCTATTAAATATCTGAAAAACATAGCTAATAAAATGTATCAATTAGTTTAGCACAGACTCACATGTTAATTAGAAACTTGGTAACTATACAAAATTAAACTATGCAGTACATAGACGGGGAAAAAGAAGAAGTCTTTGCCTACAAATACAGTCAGCAAGAAAGAGAAAAAAAGGGACAATATTGCCTACTGATCCAAAATGTTCCTGATAAGTAGGAAAATGTGTCAAGTCAATTAACAAGGGACAGATCCCATCTGTATTTACAGTGTGTGTCCAGAGATGGCCAATGTTAAAGATTATAATAACTTTATTTGGCTTCAGACTAAGCCTGGAATTCGCTGATCATAGTGCTCAGGGTACTCAGAGAGCACAGGCAGCACCAAAGGAGGAGAGCACAAGAGCACAAAGCACTTTGCTCGCTGTTGCTGTTCTGTTACATTGCTCTTTTCATAAATGACTTTAAGACAGATAGTATCAAAAAAAGTACATTCTCATAATAACTTCACATATACTGTTGTGACGTGTCAGGGATTCATTGGGAGTGATGCATTTGTGTCAAATCTCATAAAGTCTTTTGCCATCTGCTTAGAAGCGTAACATTGCCTGCACAGAACAGGCACAGAGCACATGCTGCTTGTTCACCCCTTCAAAACTTTCAGAGGTCTGGGTCTTAAAACTAAGATTCTTAGTCCAGAGATCTATTAAATCAGTTCTTGTTCTTAGTCATGTGCAGGGAGCATGCTGCATCACCTGGAGGATTCCTGCCAGGATGCTATGAATCATTACTCCACATCCTTAAGCAAAACTTCATTTGTAAAGTATGGATGTTGTCTTATTTCCCCTTAAAACATTTTGGGTTGGTTTTTTGTTTGTTTTTTTTTTTTTTACAGAATTTTGTCTTGTCTCTGTGAGTGATTGGGAGGCCTGCATACATGCTGCAGGCTGTTGCTGATTCACCTCCAACCGTGATAATTCCCATGCTGGCAGCTATTACATTGACACAGAAGGACTTTGTAAGCTAGGATTTATACTGAATTTTTACATAGAGGCATCTATTATTCCATGAGTTTTAATCAGGCCTTGCTCAAAATGCATGAGCACTCTCTAAGCACATTACTGTGTGTGCAGATGTTGCAGAAGCTGTATACATCTAGAAAGGGACAAAACAGAAATTATTTCTGTTGAAGTAATTAAGTTTGCAATGAGGTGACCAGCTATGATAATTTCCTTGTAAAAACACTTGGAAGGTGAGACTTCTGTGTGATTGGTAAAATGTTTCAGACTTTACAACTCTGTATTTCTCCATCTACACTGCAAAGGTAGATTATCTATGGAGAGGGTCATATTTTAAAAGGGATATTTTTCTCTGAAGCCATCTACTTTGCCTTATTCTTATCACTGCCTGAAGGAAATTACAACAATTACTTTGCTGGGACAGTAATATTAAAAGAAATATTTATATTACCTTTAATAATATTCAGTAGGAAATAAACACAGACAGCAGGTATCATCTGCGTAGCATATTTCCCTTCACCCCTGAAATCAGCAGCACAATAAAGGGCTCTGTCAATCAGGTGTCTGGAACTGTTGCTACAGTTCTGTTTTTTCTCTGACCCAACCATTCAAAAAAGCTTGCAAGAATTCATAATCTGTAAATGACATATCTAACCAAAAGTCTTTTCTGAAATTTTGAGGTTGGACAAAGTGATCTAGTCAGATGTTCTGAAAGAAATAAATATGTTTTTAGTCATTTGTACTAGAACACTCTCAGTGTAGTTCTGAGCCAAGAGTGGAACAATTCCATATGTTGATCCATCCTACTCTGGCAACAGTTCTGTTCCTGTTGACATATGTATTCATATGGCTAAGTAACTTCCATCAAAAGCAAAATTTTCATATTTGGGGTTTTATTCACAGTTTAAGACCTTTATTATGCATAGGAGAAGCTAAGGGCAAAAAAATAACAAAGACCCTGTTAAGCTTCAGACCCATCTGAGAAGACAGATGTGCCAGGCCAAGGGAATACATAATTATACCACTAAAATGTAACACTTTATATAAGAAATATTCTTAGATTTGCAAATATCATTCTCAAGTCATAAGTCAGGTGTCCAACTCTGTTTCTGATTAGTCACTACTTAGCATATCCTAGATGGATTGTAATAATGACTAATAAACTGGAAAATAGAAAAAAAAAACTTTTGGACTTAAAATTCACACTTTATATTGAAAAGGTATCCTAGTTATTAAATGAAATTTAGAACCCAAAATTTGTAAACAAATACTTGGCAATGACTTACTAATATAAAGAAAGTATAATAGCTCATCTTAAAAAACCTTTAAAAATACTGTGAAACTATTTGGAAAAAAACCCCTAGAGTTGCCTTAGAACACTCCTAATATATTGAGTCCCTGCAATTAATCTATTTTAAAAATAAGATCTTAGTTTTGCTGGAAACTTGGCATCTAACTATCCCAAACTTTACCACGTAGGAAAGAATTAAGTTTTTTTGATGGTTATTTCAGTACGAGGAACTAATTTAAACAGAAATCATGTTATATAGCTCAAAACCATTATTGTAAATCAAGTGAATTAGTTAATTATTAGTATTATCACCGAGCCTAGAGATACAAAAAATCAAGGTCCTTTGTGCTTGTGAGTACAGGAGCACAGGAGACAGCCTCTGCCCTGAAGGACTTTAGATCCATACAGACAACTCAAACTGGGAAAAAAAAAACATTGCAGTGAAGGAAATGAAGTGCAGAGAGATTGCAACACTTGTTCTTTCTATCTGAGAAGGTTTTGGAGGTGTTATGCACTGCAGCTACCTATATTATTTTTATACATATAAAATATCAATTTGATGTAGCATGATGAAGTCCATATATATACTAATCCAAATGCATTTTAGTAACCTTAATAGTCTGCCAGAAACTATCAGGTAGTCCATGATGGAGTTAACTCAAGATTATATAGGGTAAACTATCCTTATTATAACTTTATTAAGTGACATATTTGCCTTCAGTAAAAGATGAAAGTTTTGACCCTGTAATGAGAACACCCTTTTTGCAGTTATGTTTACAGGGTTATAGGTGGAATTATTAATGATAAAAAATAATAACCACTCATTACAGGGTATGATTGAGATTAGAGGATATGATTTATTAAGGGAAAAAAAAGGAATACAAAAATTTGACTTCTCTGTTGAAATTCATTACATTTTTTCTACTCAGCAAGCATGTATATGTACAGACAAAAGTAAGATGGTTGCAGGTTTAATATGCATATGTTTTCAATATTGATTGGGAACTGATATGTGCATAAATTGGCTTGTTCTGCCATCAAATCTCTTCTCAGGATCTCATTATGGGAGATCAAGATACATTAATAGATTGGAAGGTCAGTTCAATATTGTCTAGGAACAAGTGATCTTGACCTACTTTTGTTTAAAATGGGCAAAAAAAGAAACACCCTAATAATCTGTAAATATGTATTCATTGCTTGCAAATGGAAAACTTCCTAAATCTTGAGATAATTCAGCCAAAAAGAAGAGAAAAAAGTTATGAATTTGCAGGTTTTGA
>WAAE01012454.1:0-28771 GCA_013400495.1 Nicator chloris | reverse complement strand
ATAAAGGAGAAAATGTCCTGTGGAATACTGCACAGAAGAAATTAAAACAGACAATAGAAAGAAGATAACTCACCTCTCCTCACGATTCTGTCCCACACAGACGCGTCCTCCGTGTCGAGGGGTTGGATTGCTGCAGGAACGCTGACGAACTTGAAAGCCTATTCCACAAGTGGTGCTACAAGGTGACCAAGAAGTCCATGGTGTCCAGCCTCCATTTCTGGTAGAATAAAAAGCTCAGGCTCTGTCATCTGTTATACATAGCGAATGGCTGATTAGGTGTGACTGACAGCAGAATCTGGCCTATTAATATTTCTGTAGAAGTCATTAATACTACATTGTGTTCCATTTCTTC
The DNA here is from genome assembly GCA_013400495.1 of Nicator chloris. Classification (NCBI taxonomy): domain Eukaryota; kingdom Metazoa; phylum Chordata; class Aves; order Passeriformes; family Pycnonotidae; genus Nicator; species Nicator chloris. The sequence continues at coordinate 28,419 of WAAE01012454.1, read as the reverse complement.
AAGAATACTGAACCAAAATAAAGGTGCTCTGATATTCCATGCTTTGTAATCAGCAACTGCTAAAATTACCTCCTTACACAAGAATAACAAAGATATGAAGATATTTAGTTGCTCTTGGTCACTTTGCTCTGGGTAAACTACATAAGCAAACTCCTATATCAGTGTTCTGAAGCTAACTTTAAATTACATACCATTTTCAGGGAGATTAAAATGTCAAATTTTGCTACCTTGTGTGAAAGGAAAGTGATTAAAGTCTGGAGGGAAAGGAGGCTCAGAGGACACCATATTGCTCTCTACAACTACCTGAAAAGAGAATGTAATGAGGTGGGGGTTGGTTTCTCCTCCCAGGCATTGATCTCTTGATTTTAACAAGAGACAGAATGAGAGGAAATGGCATCATGTTATGTCAGGAGAGATTTAGACTGGATATTAGGAAAAATTCCTTCACCAAAAGGGTTGTCAAGCATTGGAGCAGGCTGTCCAGGGAAGAGGTGGAGTCACCATCCCTGGAGGTATTAAAAGACTTACAAATGTTGTACTTGGGGACATGGTTTAGTGGTGGACTAGGCAGTGCTTATTTATGGTTGGACTTGATCTTAAGTGTCTTTTCCAGCCTAAATGACCCTATGACACTAAAGTAAGCGTTAAAATGCATTAGTTCTCAATTTCAACAGGTTATTCTGATAAGATGTCAATACCTTGCCTGTCATGTAACAAAAAAGCTAAGAGAGTTCACGAGCTGTACCTTGCATTTGTGAACTTTTAGAAAGGACTCCCACCTCCTCCAATACACCCTAGAAAAAGTATTATAGACCAAACATCTGNCCCTAGAAAAAGTATTATAGACCAAACTTCTGAAAAGGAATTTTATATCCTGTCCTAGGCAAAAAAAAAAAAAAAAAGCAGCACTTTAGCTGTTATCCAAAGCATTAAATGGCTAGCTTGCAGTTTTTGTACTGGTAGAACACAAATAGAAATAAAGAAAAATAAGAAAATATAGATAATATAATAGAAAATATAAAAAATATAAAAAATATATTGAGCTTTTTGATTTTTCATCATAAAAGCAGAAATTAAAACAGTGCCTTACTAACGTAGCAGTGTTAACAGAAGTAAGATGTTAAAACAGTGGTGTAATAATGTCAAAGGCAGAATGAGAATCCAGTCCCAAATCACATTCAAAATTCCCTTCTAAACCTGGCAGCTGTCTGATTGTTCAGTATCTCACAGCATGTTTGTCTTTTCTACCATTCTCCTGACCTGATGTTACATAATATATTGTTAGATTTTTATTAGTTTTCCTAAAATAGACTATTTTCACTAACAGAACTTGCAGCTCTCTTGTGCAGAAATGTAATCAGTTTTATTCACTATCATGATGTGATTGTGATGTTAAAAAAAATACAAAACCCCAGAAAGAATCACTGCAAATAAGCAGAATGCACCAGTTATATGTTTCATCTTGCAATTAAAGTATGTATTATATATGTGTATAATGTTTTAAACGTGAACTTCTGATGCAGTTCCAAATATGTAATGTTCTGAGGCTCTTTGAAATGATCTCTCACTGATTTTCTCTGGGAGTGGTTAAGTTCCTGAAGACAAAAGAGTGGCTAAAGAGTTCTATACAGACTGAGAATAGAACCTGCTGTCGTGATACAACTGAAAGATACAATGGAAACATTTTTCCAGGGCAGAAGTGGGGACTACAATGGTAATATGAGACCGCCAAAAAAGTACGCCGTTGTAACTTCCAGAAAAGAAAGTTGTATGAATTACAGAACAGAGAAAAAGTATCATACTTTGGATATTATCTAACACTGATTTTTTTTCTTTCAGAGCTTTTGTTAAAATTACCTGAGGACAACGCTATTTGGTACACAGCATTGGAAATGACTCTTTGCTCTCTGACTCATTCTGTCTCCTACAAAGTCTGACAGAAACTTTCTAATGTCCCATTTGCCCTTTCATGCACAGAACAGGATCAGTAGGTTTCAGGGGAGATTTCAAAGGGTAGGCTTTTTTTCTGACAGTTTTTTAAATTTTAAACCACAAATGATAGAACCTGAAATTGTCTTGCATACCTGGAACAGTTGGCAATCTCCATGGTTGGTCCCTCACACAGCCACCCTCCACACTGAGGAGCAGGACTGTCACACACACGTGTCCTGCAGAGGCAGGAGCCAACACTGGCACCGTCAGTGTGGGTGCAAGGTTTCCACTGTGACCATGTTCCAAAATGTCCATCCACCGTCAGATTCCTCATCTAGAAACAAACACAACAGAAAAGCTTACCTGAGGCTTGGCAGTTCCTTCACACAACCTCTTTATTCTGCTGTGCACTAAAGGTTTAGCCTTCAGCCACCAACAATAGCAGCCTCCACTGGAGAGATACATCTTCCAGACAGCAATCTCCCCTTATAATTCCTGTAGCTGCATGATTTCCACAACTTCTGACCAATCTGAGCCACTGGAGGCCACCACCATAGCAATAACAGAAATCACAACTAACTGTTACCTTTCACAACCATGCTTGCCTACCTCTCAATTGTCTTCTTTGTTCCCTACTTCCTAAAATTTTCCGAAATGAAAATGGATCCTGGAGACTGACTGTAAAACCCAAAATCAAAAGGAAGAGCTAGCAGAGGATAAGGAAGAAATGAAGAAGGAATTCTTTGTAAGGATGATGAGACACTGGAACAGGTTTCCCATGAGAAACTGTGGATGCCCAGTCTGTGGAACTGTTCAAGGCCAGGCTGGTTGGGGCTTTGAGCAACATGACCTAGTGGAAGGTGTCCTTTCCCTTGGTAGGGGGGATTCAAATTAAACGATCTTGCAGTTTCCTTCCAGTGAAAAAATTCTGTGGTTCTAAGTACAGATGCTGAAATAGTCCAGGGTAACAAAACTGGGTTGATCAAACTCAAATCTTCATGATGAGTGTCTTGTTTTGAAAACAGTTTTTGAAGCATATGTCATACATGCACGGATAAATCCTAGAAACATCTCCAAAAAGCAGCACCTAACCCTATACAATGAAACAGTTTGCTCCTAGAGACTTCAATTCTCAAAGTAAAGTTCAGACCATTCTCATATTGACTGGAATGTTTCCATCAAGCAGCTGTAACACATTTAATATGAAATCTTCATTGCCCAGCTGAAACAAAAGGAGCTAGAAAATGAGCTTTTCTAAAGAAAATGGGGCAGGACATAGGGAATTCAGCTCCCAACAAAGACAGATTTTCGTAATACTCTTTTAGCAAGGTGTTAATCTTGACAAATCTAAATGGAAATGATGGCCACTTTTTCACTTACATATTAAGAAATTTGCCTTTTGTTTGCCACATGTTAGCTTTCAGTCAAGATAACAGCACCAACAAGTGCAGGCTAAGTAGCATTTAACTTCACTCTTAGTAAGAATAAATGTGTATTACTTGTAGTCATGCATTTTTCATCCAATGTGTGAGAACATAACACTTAATATTTGCTTATATATTGAAAAAGGAATTACAATCTACAAATGACAATTGTAGATTGTCATAACTGATTTGAGATGATATCTTCCTTTACTATTTTTAGTATTTTAGCAGTGGTGAGAGAAGCGTACATTTCACAAATACTTTGAAGATACAAGAGATTCAATTAGAACATAAAGCATGTTTCCACTGACACTCTGGGTATTGGCTGATTCTTTCTGCTGTGGCAAAGATACCATAATTTCACTACTAATTACAATTCCCACAGTTTATTTTTCACAAGTATCACTTGTGCAAGAACAGCTATGTGTATATTCTGTCAGCTACAACCAACATAACCCTAATTCATCATTTCAAAATCCTTTGACAGCTATTTATTGAAAATAACTCACCAACCTTTGCTCATGTAGAGTTTACATTGTTGGATTTTGTAAGACAATAAGAAATACCTCCTTTTAAGTGACAAGCAGACTCATTCTCTCTTACACTGTTAGTCTAACAAATATTTATAGTCCATAAAATGACAATGCTATGTCCCCAATCCAGTTATGTCAGAGATGTGAAAATGCCTTCACTGCTTTTTGTTTCTGTGTTGCATCAAAACATCTTTATTGTTGCACCTACAATTATAAACTAAAGCTTGTCCAAGGTTAGACAAGCTAACAGTTGTCTATGGTTACCATGATGTATATTAAGTGGCAGAGAAAGTATACATAAAACATAACTGAAAGTTTGAACTCAGAAAGGCAAATTGATGACATTTTCTCTTTCTTCATTATTTTTCCTTGCTCCTGCAAAGATCGTCCCACTGGGGCCTCTGCTGCTCTCCATGACTCACCTGCTCTCTCTCTCTGTGAGTATCTCTCTTTCAGAAGTGATATCAAACAATTTCATCATATGACTGCAGGAAAGCAAAATGTATCAAAGAGGGGCCTTTGCAGCCCATTAACCTTTCACGATCTGAAACCTCAAGGGCAAAATCAGTCAGACCATCTTGGCATGGCTACACTCTGCTTTCCCTCTCTACCACCCTGGTTTTGTCATCCTTTCCCTTCTGCAGATGCCTTTAGACCTTTCTTCCTTCTTAATGTTCTCCAAATATCCGTCCTTGTCTCAAGTCTCTCTGCACCCACCTCATCTTAATATTTTGTGCCTCTGCACTCTGAGTGAAGGTCATAGTTTTTAACTCTGTCAAGAGATCTTTGGTTTGAGATTACTTTTTGCATAATTTTGTGAATCTGTAGAATTTCCTGAAGCTCCTAATGAATTCAGATCCCATACTACATTTTCTCTGAGAATAACTGTGAAAATAAAGCCACTTCATGTTGCACACTTCTGTTAAACAAACAAACAAAAAACCCCCAAAAACACAACCAAAACCAAAATCCTGAAAAATCTTTTTAAAAATTATTTTTACTTTCCTTGTAAAAGCTCTTAGATAATATCAGCATATTTTTAAGTGATGGAATGCAAATTGTCCCACTGGAAAATATTAAAAAAAAAATGAACCTTCATTGCCATAAAAATTATTGAATGTATAATAGGGATACATGACCAACTGGAAAAAGAACATAGTGGATACATGTGCCATAGCATTAATTAGTGTCCATATCTATGCACAATTGCTGTACTCATCCCAACTGAAACAATAACCTAAAAATAAAATTGAGAATTCAATCAGAGCAAGATAGCCAAAATGATCACATTTTTCAAAACTGATCTTCAAAATCCAGAGATGGTAGCACAGTTGTGCATCTATCTCTCCTATTCAGCTCTCTCCTCTACCATGACATGCCTGCAAGTACTCATCCATATGAATAATTCTGTAGGAAATAATTTTGCAAAGGAAACTGGTCACACTTTTTATCCTGGACTAGACTATTGTATAAACAGACCCCCCTCTCATCCAATTTTAGAAGAAACTGTCAGTAATTAATCTAAAAAAAATTCTACAATGTTAAAAAAATCTGAGTAACTTTACAAACAATTAAGATATTGGAAGCAATTGGGACCAAAAGAGGGAGAGTAGGTTTTGAATTTTCTGTTATGTTCTGCCTGCAACTGTGTCTTGAATATATCCAGCACGTGTTAAGGATGCACATAGCTCAATTGTCTACAAAATTAAATTAATTACATCTCGGCTTATATATCCTGTGAGCACAGCACACAAAAATGCTATAAAAACAAATATTTGAAAGCCTCACTAAGCAAAATTGTAATTGATTGCAGTTTGCCAGAATACTGAGTTACTTCAGAGGAAAGTTTCTGTGAAGCTTTCCAATCTCTTCAATAATGTGTTACTTAGTGTGTAAGGCTTTAAAACAGCAAAGACGTAAACCCACACTTTTCCATTTAGACAGATAATTCTAAAATCTTCCTTAGATTATGCAAACTCAGTCTGCTCAAGGACAAAAGTTCTTTGGAGGTTCACTAGGTCTTTGAATCTCAGATCAGCGGGATAAGTCTCACAGCTATGGATAAATTTCCAAGCAAGACTTGAGTGCTCCCCTGAATTGACTAGACTGCCATAGCCTATGCATATGTCATATAATAGATATTAAATAATTGTTTTTCCAGTTGAACAGAACAGAATGGAATTATGCTTTCTAAATTATTCCTCCCTCCACCCCATCTTGGCCCCGTGTTCTAAATCTACAAAAGAAAACAAGGCCTAGTGCCACAATTCAAAGACTGAGCACAGCAGGCTGACTGCCCATGCAAATATCAACAAAATAGAGCATTTCAGTCATCACAGGAAAAAAGTTGCTCCTGATTTCAGCTCAAATGTTAATGCAGGTGAAACCAACATAGGCCTATTTGATTAGTCCTCTGTGTGAGAAGGTGGATGCAAAGGACAGGACAAGATGTAAACATTTTTTTAAAATTTTAAAAATTTGAAAAAATGTTTAAAAAATTGCTATTTAATGTCAAGCGCAGTCAGAACACAGGAGCACATTCTCAAGGCCCTCAGAATCTGTGTAATGTTTGTATCTGTGAGGCTGCTGCAACACACGTACAGAGCACAAGTCAAAGCTGGAAGAACTTTATACTGATTTTGCACATCTCTAGTTCACTAAACAAAACCCAGCTTAGGAGAGAGAAGTGTCATCAAGATGTTAAAGGGAGCTTGTAAACAGATGGAGATTAGAACATGAATGCCATGGGAGCATAAGTTTATAAAGGCATGTGCCCCAGTGGTGAGTGGGGTCAAGATCAAGAAGTCCTTTCTAAGAATAAAAGCAGAATTGAGCTGGAATGGCTCCCTCTTCATGGGCAGCAAGAATCTCCAAAAAAAAAAAAAGCTCAGTAGCACAAGAAAGATATTTCTTAACCCTCTTTCGGTGTGCTTTGGAGTGAGGGAAAAGAATGAATATTAAAACAACACCAGAATAAAATTAAAAAGGAGAGATACAAATCAATTTTGTTGGTGCTTTTTTATATTATATTGAATTTATTCGAAATAATTTTTTAAAGAGAACTGTTAAGCCACTGTAAATATAAACCCTGCATTTATTATCACCTCTGTCGTAATCTGGGTGAGACTTAACTCATGGAATTCAGCCTTCCAATTCATGGACTTTAGAAGATGATATTTGGCTTTTTATATTAGCAATAATAATCCTAAAAGAAAAGATTATACCACTAGTGATTAAACTTTTTCAAAGCACATAATGGAAAAAAATTCTGCAGAGAAAAATATGTCAATATCACTAGTCTTAAAAAACATTTGTTTTCAATGTGGGAAAGCAGACATTACAGATAAAAAACAACCAGTCTTTGAAATTACTCTAAATAATTTTATCATATAAGTAGCTTGATAAGAAATAGAAAAGAAACTAGGTATTCTGCTAAAACCTAAGGAAAATGGCATTAGATACAGTTTTCTGAGCTTGAAAAGTCTATGCCAGCTCATTTTCATGAAATTCACACAGAATCAAAGGTTTAAAGAGACAAATGAATGCATTTGGACTTACTGGACACACGGTAATGCTTTGTTCCCATTGACTCATGCTCAGACTTTCTTCCAGTGTTGTGCATTTCTTCATCACCATGTCCCAGCCACAATAAGGGTCTTGGGATCCAATGCATGCACTGTGGATGAAAACCAATCAGATAACCAGGACATTTATCTTCATTTGTAGTGACCAAAGATTTCTAAATAACTATGTGATATCTCCTGGTATTTCATAGGCAGATAGCGAAATTGATCCCTTTTGTGGTATGGCATAGACAAAATTACTAAATAAGAGGAAAAATTAATTAGAATGCCTACACAAAGCTAGGATTTCTTTTAAGTGCATAGCTGAATTTCTGTCTGCATGCATGGTATGTTGTCTAGACTGATTGTTGTACTTAATTACTAGAGAATTACAGAAATTCATAAAGAAGGTATATTGTCTGTTCCAAGTAAAAATTTTAGGAGTTACAGTTCTTAGTATTTTCTGACAGTTTTGGAATTGTAGCTATCATCTTTTTCAGAAATCAGAGAGCAATGTTTGCTCTTTGAAAATTCATTACAAAACCTTCTGATCTACTTTCTGCAATTGTACAAAATCTCTGGACGTTAGTTCAAAGGGGCACAGGTGGCTGCCACCACACCTCTTACATATGACATGCTGCCCTCAACACTCTCTTAGTGGCACAGGAGGAGGGAAAGAAAAGGATTACAGAGACGGATGGTAGCCCAGTTTCATACAGACTCCGAAAGATCCACTGTATAAAACCAGAAGTTCATTTCTGTAATAAATAGCAGGTTTCTCTTGCTAAGGTCTAATACTAACAGTCCAGGCAATCAGTCTGCAGCTTCATAGCTACAGATCCATAAGAAAGGAGTTGGAACTCCCATTATGGTGAAGCACAATCTAAGTGGTATAACACCTGTAAGAATGCCTATAAATCACACATAAAAATAAAGCATTCAAACATTTTGTCTAGATTGTAAAAATGTTAGACTGATCATTTTTGTTCAACTCAAATCCATGGGCATTATCCTTCTCTCTTTAATTATCTGTTCCCATCACATTTGTTGGCTGAAGGGCCACAGAGATGATTAAGCAACAGGAGCATCTCTCCAGTGAGGAGAGGCTGAGAGAGCTGGGAGAGCTGTTTAGCCTAGAGAAGAGAAGGCTCAGAGAGAATCTTATCAGTATGTACAAAACCCTGAAGGAAGCATGCAAAGAAGAGGATCCAGGGTCTTCAGTGGTACCCAGTGACAGGACCAGAGACAATAGGCACAAAATGAAACACAGGAGGCTTCAACATCAGGAGACGCAATTGCAGAAAGGGTGACTGAGCACTGCCACAGATAGCCCTGCTTCCAGAATCTCCTTCCTTGGAGATATTCAAAAGGCATCCAGACATGGCCCTGGACAAGTGGTTCAGGGAAGCCCAGCAAGCATTTGACCAGATGTTCATCAGAGACTCCTGCAACTTCAAGTGTTCTGTGACTCTCTCCTGACTAATTTATATGTTTTGTTGGTATTTCTATTTATCTCTGGCATGCCTCATGTACTTCCATGTCAACACCTGACCAAACGCAGACTTACTGATTCTCTGGAGTGTTATTCCAAAATACCATAATTATAAATTTCAAAGAATTCACTTCCACATTCCACTTGACAGCGTGGATTGCCACTATCATGTGGGACCATAGTTCTCATCTGCAAAAAGGGCACAATGCAAGCGGCATAACAGTCAAAACTCCATGGGTACCCCTAACCAGGATTCCAGCTCAAAGATAAAGCTTTTGGTTTAGGGAATTCACTGTTCAGAAGAGAGTTCCCACTGCTGGCTCCTGCATCGGTGAGCACTTAGCATTTTTGTTGCTCAGGCTGCAGGTTTCCATTTAACTGTCTAGAAAGCAAGAAGGAATATTAATGCAAATTATGGAAAGTTTTAAGTGTTTTGGTCTTCCAGTGTTTGCAAGATTTGATGTCCAGTGTTCTCCTTCTGAGTATCTCTGATAAAGCATGTATTTTATGACAAAAGAATACAAAAACAAAAACAAAGGCTGACAGCGCTCAACTGGCAATATTAACAATGATAACATTGAAATGAGAACTTGTGCCTCAAAGCTGAAGTGCTAAATTTTCTAACTTCAAAGTATTCATTATTGTGCTTTGGAAACCTTTTATTTAAAAAAAAAAAACAAAACTGAAAGTCTTTTGAAATAACCTTTCACTTAGACCCATCCTTCCTCTTTAGTGGGAGTAAGCTGATTCTTCTCCCACTCTGGTCTTAGACCCCATTTCCTCTTTGCTTTTGTTTTCACTTTATCTTTGATTCAAACAAATCAAAACTACTTGCACCTTTCATTACAAGTCACTCAGAAGTTTTAAGCAAGATACTAGAAACATATTTTGATTGTCCTTACAATCTTCTGGTATCAGAAAAGATCCTAGTTCCATGGAAGGAAAAAATAAAGTTCTTGTACCACTGTGACAGAGAATGATCACTCTGTGAACACTGAACAGAGTTTTTTCAGTAGCTGACCAGGTTTGGAGTGCTCTGAAGCAAGGTAAAATGAGGTGAATGTTTTCAGAATTTAGTTAAGAAGATCCAGTAAGCAAACGAAAATTATCATTTTGAGAAGTTAATAACTCAGCTAACCTCATGCAGATGACAAGAGGATAACTTCTTCCACAAATTAGAGCTATTACCATTCTTCAATAACGTTTTTCTTTACACTACAATACAGAAATTAATCCTTTAAACATATGAACTATTTGAAACAAAGCAAGAAGAAATTTATTCAGAGAAATATTCCTCACATGAGAAATCCTAGTTTTGCTGGGATTCTTTCACTAATATGCTAATTCATTGTCCCAGTCATTATTATATCGGTCTTATATTGTAAAAAGTTTAATTTTTTAAATCTTTTATCCAGACAGAAAAAAACCCCTACAAAACTGTAGTTCGGTATCATCCACCTCCTTCAGCTCACTGTGTCAGACATATTCATGAAATGTGGCAGGACCTGACCTAAATAGCTGCCCTGTTCTCAGGTATTGGCACAACAATTCTTTTCTGTTCTTTACCCTGCCTCACATCTCAGAGGGTTTTCTTATCTATTTTTTTTTTCAGATCACCTATATCTCTGAAAAGCAGACATAGCTTCTTTAAAATTAAAAGAAGGGAGGTAATATGAGCGTAAGTTTTTATCCTTACTGCCTAATTATGTCACCTTTTAAAACCATTTTCTTTCCTTTGAGGGATGATTCCTTTGATTTAATGTGTTAGTAACAGCAGCTAATTATCTTTATCTACTATGTCTAGATAAAACAAAGAAACACATAACAAAAGAAGTTAATAGATAAAAAATCAGATAGAATAAAGCTTGTAGGTATAAAAATAGCAGAACTTCTATCTGAAATGGGAAATTTTAAGGGACTATTCTTAATAGTCTCAAAATCTTAAAATCTCACAATTATGTGTATTAGGAAAATCTCATACTGTTTTAACTCTTTTTAATGAATCTCTCTCCCAAGAGACAGCAGTAAGAGGAATAACTTCAATATGCACACGAAATAACAAAAGAAACTATACAACATGGCTGTCAAATTTATGTCAATTTTATGTAAGTAAGAAAATCAAAAATCAGATACCACTACATATCATCTCCTTTTCCTCCCAAATTAAAGCAATTTTAGATGCTACTATTGAAAAATTAGATGAATTTTAAAGTAGGTATTAGGTCTTTCATTTGACAGGGCCTTTTCAGACTGTCACACTGCAAATAGCAGAGCTGGGTAATATATTTTTTCATCTTGTCTCTAGAAGTATACCTTACATCTCGATTTCAGCTGAGAATGAATGTTTTGTCTGTTAATCCCAGCAGGCACCAGCTCACATCTCTAAGACTTCACATGATTTGTCCCAGCACTGCTAAAACTGGCAATTTTGTGCAGGAAGGAAATTCAGGAATAAAATTAAACTGGTTCATCTGAAGACTCTTGATGCCACTTACCCTGTTGAGTCAGCACTCTCTGCAAAAACATTCCACAGCTTTTGGCTTCTCCTGACTGATTCTAATTTTGCTCTGTGTTGTCACTTCACATTATTTTACCAAATGTAAAGGATAGGTAGCAGAGTGTGTCTCCTGCAAGGCACTCATTTGGCAATGATGGCTCAGTGTGCCTGCTGACAGTGGTGCTTACACTTTAGCAATGGGCTTTGACTGACTACTCACAGAACCGTAAGCCACGTCACTCTAAAGCAAGTCAGTAAAAGCCAGTTATTTCTTCAGCTATTTTATAATTATCACCAAGTGGGCCAGCAAAATTGTTCTACTTCAGTTATATTTGAGATGATTTTTTGAGTCAGAAAATAAGGCAGAATTGAACACAATTCAGAGCAAAATATGTTAAAAATCCCATAGAGTTTTAGACTAAAGAATTTGTGTGTTCCAAAACAACAAAAAAACCCCTTAAGGTTAAAAGCTGTATCATAACACCATTAATTCCAAAGAGATTTTTAAATTTCCTTTGAGGGGGAGAATATATTCCCATATGAATATGAAATTTCTAATCAGTTATCCTCTTGAGCTGTAACATTCATACAATATACATAAATGCAAAAGGTGCCTCTTCTAAGGCTGTTCAAGAAATATTTTTCTGTCCTTACCTATACACAGCATTTCTAAGAACTGAGTCTCCTGACCCTTTTAATAATTTCTACTGAAATATCCATGCCTACATAGTCCCAATTACCATCAAATGTGACCTGACACTTTGTCTACCAGGAACTGAACTGAACTGAAAAACTGAACTGGGGCCACCCAGTTCTTATTTTGCAGAAGGCAGATTGACCACTGCATACTCGAACAAAAAGCTGAAGTACAAGTCTGTCTCATGTTCCAGATGCACAGTTCTATCCATTCCTGAATGAATACATGAGTGTGATACTAGACAAAGGCCCTTATCAGTGTTTTCATTACTACTGGTTTTGCAGCTATATACATACATATACATGTGTGCAATAAAGAACAGGCATCTAAAGATACAGATAAATGATGCAGAAGAACATAAATGGTAGGGACACAACTTATAAAATCCCTAGTAGCTCAAGCTAAGATGCATGTCAAATATTCAGAATACTGCTTAGTCCTTACCTGTACTGGCAAGAAAAAGCAAATCCTTTAATCATCTCAGACACTCTGAGCGGACTACCATTGCTTCCTCTTATTTTAATTTTTGTAGCATAGTCAAAATATATTTAGGTACAATTCAATCACTGAGAATACCCTCCTTAAAACCACAAGGTCCTTCCATCAAATCCGGAATCAGAAATTTATGTATAAAAGTTGTTTACATCACACAATTTGCTGAATGTTGATGTTTCCAAGTGACAATATATAGATCAAACGTGAAAGACAACTTTCAGAACATGCACTCCATCCTCTCGACACCCTCCCTTCAGACATTTATATCCATTGATAAATGTCTCAGTTTGCTCCTCTCAAGGCTGAACAGGTCCAACTCCCTCAGGCTCACCTCACTGAAGAGATGCTTCAGAGCCTACTCGTCTTTGTGCCCCTCTGGGGGGCCCGCTCCAGGAGCTCCATGTCCTCTTGTCCTGAGGAGTCCAGAACTGCACACAGCACTCCAGATGTGACCTCACCAGAGTACAGGGGCAGGATCACCTCCCTCAGCCTGCTGGCAGTGCTCTTCCCAATGCACCCCAGGATACCACTGGTCTTCCTGAACCCCAGAGAACACAGCTGGCTCACGGATAACCTTTCCATCAGGATGCCCAGGTCCTTCTCCACAGAGCTGCTTTCCAGCATATCAGCCCCCAGTCTGTGCTGGTGCCTGGGGTTATTCCTCCCCAGGTGCAGGACCCTGCACTTGGCTTTGTTGAATTTCAGAAGGTTCCTCTCCACCCATTTCCCCATCCTGGCAAGGTCCCTGTGAAGGGCTGCACAGCCCTCTGGAGTATCGGCCACTCCTCCAGCTTTGTGCCATCAGCAAACTTGCTGAGGAGACATCTGCCCCTTCAGCCAAGACATTGATGAAGATGTTAAACAATACTGGACCCAGTATTGACCCTTAGGTGATGCCAGTAGGCCTCCAACTAAACTGTGACACTGATCACAACCCTCTGAGAGTTGGCATTCAGCCATTTCCCAATCCACCTCTCTGTTCGCTCATCCAACCCTCACTTCCTGAACTTGCCTGGAAGCACCTACAGTTAGTAAGAGTAAACACACTGAACTTAGAATTCCTGAATCTTTTGATATTTTTAAAGCAATAAAATTAATTGCATCATGATATATGAAAACCACATGCTTGTTTTAAATTTTTCTTTCTTAGGGCACTTTTTTATTTAAAATAATATCCTACTAATAAAAACTGAATTGCAAATATGTAGTCAAGTCTATCTGGTTTACTTGTATCCTTGCAAACTAAAAGAAAAAGATATTTTTCCTTCCCTAAATTGGGATCAGGCTGTAAAATTCTTGTTTGACAAAAATATCTGCTTACAACACAATAAATACATACATACATGGATCACACTTTGAAGAGTTGTCACTAAATATTTCAGGGGCAGCAAAATGTAAATGAACAGTTTGTCTCTGATGCATTTTGCAGGACAGATAAACAGACACTTTCTGCAAAAGCTTTCGTCTTCACAGAGGCAGAAAGGGTCAAGCTATTCCCTCTGCAGTATGGGACTAACATTCTACTTATTTTTAGTGCAACAAACTTACATCTGTGCTTATTTCATACTTCTGCTGGCTTTAATAATGTTCATAAGTTGACACTGACTGAAGATAATTTTTCAGTGTATTTAATACCACAAAAAAAGAACAGCCATTTTTAATATGTGCTTATAATCTAGACTTGCAGACAGGAGTATGGTTTATCCCAGTCTGGGAAATTTCTGAGCACCCTGATTCTAGAATATTACTCAGGAATCATTAAGTCAGATCAGTCCTCATGTGGTTCTGACATTATAATGCACCAGCAGATTTCTCATATTTAAACTGGAATAAAGCCTGAATATTTTGAAATCAGGAAATCCACCTGAATATCCAAAAATAAATACTTTAGAATGATTATTTCCAAACAGCAATTTCAATTCCATTTGTTGGCAAGCCATTCTGGACATACGAGCATCTAGTAATAGTTTAGACCACATACCTGTTATATGGTTTAGACCATACACTTGTATAGTATCAGTATATAGGAATAATTATTTTACTATTTAACGTTACAGAGTGTTTATTACCAGGAAAACAGGTTCCTACTGAGTGTGAGGGTACTTCTGAGGATGCAAAATGTGTGGCTAGGGCAAAATAAAGGAATGCAAAATTTGTTGAAATACTTCGCCCAATAATCTTGCTGGAGTTCTAGGAATGAAATAAAGTATATTGTTTTCTTCTGTTAGTTAATTCAGTACTGGTTTTAGCATTGTGCTGACAGAGTTTTCTTGTGTATATGCAGATTGCTCGACTGATGGCTCACAAAGACATCAAAATAAGAATAAATAAGTTCAAAGGGCAAGAGGTTAGTTACTGTAGAATATCTATGATAACATTACTTAGCAAGACAACCTTGTGACCCAGTAGTATCTTAGGCATATATTGTAAAACAAAAAATACGCAAAAATTTCCAGAAGTTGGTGGGGTTTTTTTACGTCAGAGAAGTCACTATTTGTACAGCTTTTAGCAGATGGCACTATTTATTTACTTAGACACAACATCACAGTAAGATTAGTTTTCAAGCCTTTCAAGTGTGTGAAACCTGTCCAGTCAGAAATAACAATCCTTGACCTTTGCTTGGTAAGAGTTGAAAGAACATTGGGCTGATACAGCCTTTCATTGTCCTTGCAGAACTAATGCACTGAAAACACCAGTTCAAAGTACAACTTTGACAAATTTACCTCAGAAAAATCACTGCCATCAGGAGTTGATTTTGAAGGCTACAGCTGCCAACAAAAGAAAGCCAACTGTTTCTTTGTTTCAGGGGACAGAGTCTCTATCCCCATACTACAGATCTTACTCCTTACTACAGATGCATAGAACCTTCAAAGTGAAACACAGAAACTGAAATTTTAGCGAGTTTAACATCGCAATTATCTTCTCATGATAATTATTCCATTTATGTCACGTTATAATTAATTAGCAGATATATAAAAGTCAGATGTGCTTGATGCTTGGCCTACTCAACTCTGAAGAAGTACAGAGAGATGGAGAATTCATCTGTGAAAATAGCTCCACTGAATATCATTGATGGACTTCTGTAAAAGTTTGATAAATGTGTGAATTGCAATACCCAGGTGATAATAACCTGGTCAAACATTGAGGATTTTCCCCAAGGAGAACTGAATTTAGGTAACTGCTCTGCTGCTTTCTGTACCTTCAAGATGGCAGGGTTTTTTGGAGAACTGTTTTTCCAAAATACTGACAAACCCCAAATTACTTTTCTCTAGCTGACTTTAAAAACCAGCACAATTATGACAGGATGGTCAAAACTATTCAGGCATTGGCAGAAGTCTGCATGAGATACCCTCCATCTGCCCCCCATGGAAACTGGCAATCCAAGTAACTGGCATGGGCGACTCATGAATGATGGAAATACCAGAGCATAATGGAAAGTGCTGAGGAACTCAAACTATGGGTGTGACAACAGGTTTTGCCCGTGGTAAGGTCTGCTGTCACAGTAATAAATAGCAGCACACTGCACTTAAAGCACCAAAAAAAAAAAAAATTAGCCTCCAAATGTATTTTCAAGAGCCTTTTTTAACAGTGTTTATGGGAGTAGAGTCCTGACTGGAGTGTGCTGAAGCAGATGGAATATCTGTCAGAGCAGCAGCAGGTCAGGGGGTTCGGTTCCTCCATCACTGAAAAGGGCTGGAGGACCAGATTTATGATACGCAGAGCATATTAGAGTGATTGTTAAGGAGACATAATAAACTACAAATAAAAGCAACAACCACACGCTTCAGAGGCTAAGGTGGGAAGATGAAACAAGGAATAATGAAAAACAATTAAAATGCACAATCTCAAGAAAATTATCTTGACTGTTGAGATATTAGCTTATGAAAGAGTCTGCTCAACAGAGGGGCTGAAGTTGTATTGTCTGGAAGCTCAGCAAGAAACCTAAACAAAGAGATTAGATAACATTAGGCACTGAGTACTCTGCCATTTAGACAAAAAAAACAGGTGAGGTACCACGTCTTCAACCTTTTGACTTTTTAAAGGCTGTTATTCATACACAAGCATGCCCTATTCCTCAATAATTATGTGGATACTGAAGAGTACAGTCCTTGATCTGGGGAAGAGATTCTAGCTATTATTGATGGAATTTCAGAATGTAGCTTTGGCACAGTTATGCAGCCCTAAGTAAGATAAATGTGAATAAAGAAAATAAAATAATACACAAAAAAATGAAACACTATGCTCCAAGGCATTACCTTGGGTAAGGTTTACCTATTACTCTGTTTACCCATTGCTACAGTATAGAAGTAATAGTTGGCAACATAGTAGAAGAATGTGGGTATTAAAGCACCCAGAAATGCAGTGAGCAAGTTTAACGTCTCAATACCTGGAGAAATGTGTAGCCCTCAAGTAATGTACTTGTACTCTCTTCACATGCAAAAAGAAAAAAAAATACAGCATAAGCCAGGGAAAAACTAGTCAAAGCAAAAGTAAATTATAGGTGAGAGAAAGATTACATCTGCATTCTCCTAATAACCTGAGTCCCTAATGATAGATGACAAGGAAATTTTTTCTTTTTGTCTGGATCACATCTGTAAATCCTCTCCTTTTTCACAAAACAGAGCTAGAATTGCTGGTGAACTCTTTAACCTAGAAGAAAGCAAGGATGGCAAGCCTTTTGGTGCAATGAATATTTAATTACTACAAGAGAAGTCAAACAACTACAAAAGACATGCTTGAAAAACCCCACAAGGAATCATTTTATCTCCTTTTAAATAAGTCATTCCACTGGAAGATGAGACTTCATATACCTCTGGGCAGAGGAATAAATTACCATTTGAGCAGTATTTGAGGCATTTAACTACTGTTCTCAGTAAAATGGGAAAGGCACCACTTGTTTTGTTTTGTTCTAAAAGAAATTTTAAAAATGAGACAATTAGAGCCCATTGCTCTAACAGGGAGAGGAATGAATACCCTGCAGCCATGTGTGACATCTGTGATTTGAAACAGCAGTCCTACCCTGCAAGGGCAGAAGCATGTTTGGGCCCTGCAGCTGGAATAACATTGCCATGCCTTGGGAATTGTCCTGAGAGAAGCAGAGGTACCAGGGACCGTGGGCATTCATACCTCACTAAAAACAAGTCGAGGCACCAGGTTTGAAATGTCCAAAGGGACTACAGGCTAGGTGTAAATATTCACCACCACACATCCTCTTTTAACTCTCTGAACCAAGGAAAGATGAAATTTCCAAGAAAACTGAAATTTGGTCCTACGCAGGCCACTAAACCAACAAAACGCTTGAAGCAGAGATCTGCCTGTATAAAACTTTTCCCTAAAGTAAGCTTTGCAGGACTTCCAATAGGGCTTCAAGTGTTCTTCTATTTCAGTAGAAAATGCCAAATATGCTACATAAGACAGCATAAACAAAAAACGGGCTGGTAAAAACTGTAAAAGGTAGAATTCTTCCTTTCCCTGGTACACTTGTTTTCTTGGGCACACCTTTTCCTTCAGTCTTGTTTTCAACCCAGCAGCCTTTCACTGGCTTCCTGCATGGTACCAATGACCATGGTGAGCCAGGCCCCTTGGAAATGCTCTTCCACTGTCACCAAGCCACAGCGTTACTACACCTGTCCCATGGTCACTTCCCGGCTGTGACAGCCAGAAATGTCTCTACCTGCGAACGGTCATGCTGCCTGTTATGGAAGGTATAATATCTCTGCTGCACAAATAATGTCTCTGTGAGCCTGAGTGCAGCAGCCAAGAGAGGCAACTGGCAGCCTTTCTCCCTCCGTTAACAGCCCAGCTTTTCAGAGGAATGAATGTTAATCAAGGTGAAGCTAAAAGAAGCTAAAAAACCAACCACATGCCTTTGTCACAGTTTGCAAAACCTCATGACTGGTTCAGTGTCCATCTGATGTAACACAAAATAATTGTACTGAATTACCAGGACCACACATATCAAAGGGAAGATACAATTAATTAGATGAAATTAAGAATCTCTAATAGCATGTTTTGTAATCCAGATGTATTTTCAGACAGCCTATTGAAAAAGTTGTGTGCTGAACTTTAAATTCCTTAACTATCATAATACAGTCTACAATCAAGTGATAATTTGTAAGTAAAGCACCATCTTTGATTGAACTTTGATTGAACTCTTTGATGGCTGCATAGGCCTTTAACCTAGTAGCATATTAACATTTATTACAGTTTTGATCATACAACACTACCTTTAAATAGCCACTTTTCCAAGTACTCTTAATTCTCAGTTCATCCAACCCCATTTTCTTTCTGAATCTACAGAGACATTGTTAACTCTAACACAGCTTAAAAAACAAACAAACAAACAAAAAAAAACCAAACCCACAAAAAAAAAACCCCAAACCTCTTAAATTTGTCCAAGTCACAGGCTTTAATATATTAAACCAGTAGCTATATTTCGCTTTACCAGATAACTGTTTTCTACATAAAACATTTTTCACTCTTTCACTTCACAATTCAGAATCTGCATATTGACACTTCAATACAAATATAATTCATCAAGAACCTCATCTAGTCCTAACAAGTTAGTACCAGTAGTCAGAGATACTTCTGACAAATAGTGTACACAGGAAGTAATTGTTGAGAGACAATTAATTTGGATTCCTACTTGCAGTCATTTATCCTTCCCATTCTTCTGCAACCCCCTGCACGTATTTTTCTCCAGTCAAATAAAGCTAGCTGATTCTTCATACCTGTATGTTTTGTAAAAGAGACATCTCTTCAGGGGGACCTTAATCACATGTTCCTGAAGGCCCACAAAAAGGACACTCTGGCTGTGCAGGATCTGAAGGCTCCTGATGGGCTCTCGCTGACTTTTCGGCAGGAGTTCAATTTCCTCAAGCAGGCAGCTGCTTGAATTCTGGTTCATTGGGGCAAGAACTTTCTTAATAGTGCCATAGTCTGAAAAGGCAAGAGGAAAATGAGTTACTAAATATCACACTAGCAATTCTACCTGCTTGGTGTCATTCAGAGAAAAAGTCTTTGTGCTGGATGTTTTCAATGGATTATTTTGACTGAAGTTTGCTAAACTGATTATAGTACAGTGAAAAGAACTTAGAAAACTTTAAAGTCTGTTTTCGTGTGATGCAATACATTAAAAAAATTAAAAAAAAGGAAAAAAGGAAAAAAATTATTAGTGCAGAATGGCCTTCACAGCAGTAGTCGCAAGAAAACAAGGTTCAAAGTCTGGCTTTATGAATGCACATTCATGTCAAGGGTTACTGATTTCAGCCTACCAGATTGTCCTACACTTTATTATATTTGAAGCAGATTAAAAAGCATTAAGTTCCATAATTTCTCCAGTTTGTTTTAATATTCCTTGTGTTAAAAATTGTGGCATTTAGATACGTATCACATTCATTTAATAAAGCACATGTACATGAATAAGTGCAGGTCTTGAGTCTAGATGAATATGAATGAATGAGGCTGAACCCCTTTTTCTTACTTATTTTGATTTTGACCTCTGAAAAATCATAGCTTTTAGCATTCACTCTTCACTTCTATTCCTAATATGATTTCTCAGGAAAGACAGTTACGCATTGAAAACTGGTGTCAGAATATATGATAAGATTTATGATTCACTCCTGCAAAGTTTTTAAATAATTTAAAAATATCAAAGCACATTTGTTCTGAGCACAAAGCATAACACTCTCACTCTGATAAATATTTTAGGGAGCCACAGCATTATGCAATCATTTATGTGCCAGCAATAGTAAGTACTAAAGATCCAACACTGCCAACACACACAGAGATAAGCCCTGAATTCTTGAAAGACTTCAGTTGGTAATAATGGCAAGAGGAATGTTTGTGAAGGCCTCTTCTGCATTTCAGAAAACAAGAGGGTTTTCCATCACTAGCACAGGGCCAGAGGTTTGCCTCAGAGCTGGCAGTGCAGGCTCTCAGGACATATCTGGCTCTGGCTTGCCGAGTACTGGTTTTATCCATGGCAGGAAACACCTGGTGGCTATGTGTCTGTGTCCTCCTACATCACCTCTGCCCTGGGAGCACCCAAGGCCAGGAGCTGGCACCCCTACACGGTCACTGTACCCTCCAGGATAACCGGGCTGAGGGAAAGCAATATGACCTTCCCAATCTTTGCTTGGGAAGTGGCGAGGAACAGCAAATAAACAACTTTAAGAAATCACAAAAAAGCAGCCTCAAACAGACTCCAAAACTAAAGAGAAGAGGCAGAACCAAGATGACTGTTACTGTTGAAAGCTCCTCATTTTCCTGAGAAAGACTGAGTATTCAATCCTAAGACCTGGAGCTGTACTGGCAGGGAGAGCACACACCAAGTAGCAGCGGAAGTTAATAGGAAGTTTACATGTAAGATGTAACATTACCTAATATTATTTAATTCTAATTAACAGTCAAAACTAATTAGATTAACCATCAATTATTAGCTCAGTGTATAAAATGGATTCCTCCTAGTCCATAAAAAATTTTGATCATATCAAATCATGTATGCATGTTAAAATCTTCTGCCTAGTCTTTCCAGTTTTAATACAATCACTTCATGTACGTGTTTGCATTTTTCTCCTTTCTTGATATAAACGTGCTTTATCATTTTTTAGGAAGAAAGCTTCCAGTAAATTACAATTTTAATTTTTATTAACTGTTTTGGTATTAAAATATCTAATTTGATGATCTCTTTTTACCCAAACAACCTAAAACAGACTTACATTCAAAACCTAAGTAAATTGTTGCCAACAGTCTGTTTTGCCCCACAATTAAGCAATAACCAGCTCAGCTGAACAACATAACAAGCAATGTTTCCACTGACAACTACTGGATGCAAAATCTTGACTATAATTACAGCAAGTTTCATGGTGAAAATATGGTCTGAGACGTGTCCCAGAATTTCAGCGCCTGTACGTGCTTGTTTTGGCTGAGGTAGAATTAATTGTCTTCACAGTGACTGTGGCTGTGTTTTGGGTTTGTGCTGACCACAGGGGCTGATAATATGGAGATGTATTTTGTTATCCTGAGCAGGGCTTGCTCAGAGCCAAGGCCTTCTCTGCTTCTCACACTGTCATACTGGAGAGGAAGTTGGAGGTGCTTGGGAGTTTGGGAGGAGACACAGGCAGGACAGGTGACCCCAACAGACCAAAGGGATATTCCATGTGACATCATATTCAGATATCAAGTGGAGGAAGAAGGAAGAAGGGGAGGACATTTGCCATTATGGTGTTTGTCTTCCCAAGTCACTGTTACATCTGATGGAGCCCTGCTCTCCTGGAGATGGCTGAACACCTGCCTGCCCATGGGAAGGAGTAAATTAATTCCTCGTTTTGCTTTGCTTGTGTGTGTGGCTTTTGCTTTTCCTATTAAACTGTCTTTATCTCCACCCTCATGTGTTCTTCTGAGTCTCTCCCTGATCACACTGGTGGGGGGGTGAGCGAGCGGCTGCGTGGTACTTGGAGGCTGGCTGGGGTTACACCACAACACTGTGTTAATTACTGAGTGAAAGATGAATGATTATCTTTTGAGCACAGAAGTTGGGAAAATGTACTAAGAAGAAGGAGCAGTGAGATCATTTTACAGATGTAAATTAATTGGTATTGCTTTATAGATAAGTCAGTGCAATTCTATATCACTTGCTTAACTGCCAGACAACAGATTCAGTATTATTCATGACACATTGTCTTTGGCTTGTCACAGTTTTCCTGCACGAGATAGAAATCAGGTATGCATTCAGCATGTGCTTCTTCTACAGACTAATATTGCTTCCCACCATTGTGCTGGGTCTGGCATCCGCAGACTGAATCACTTGCTGTCACCTTCCCCAAGAGAAGAAAAAGCACATGACTGCAGGCCTCCCTCCCCTATGCTTACATACACCTTCAGTTTAGAAATACAGCTTTGGACAGGAGAATATGATCAAACACAAATACTTTGTGTTTCTTGTGGCTTGTTTATTATAGATGGCAAGCTTGCAGTTTTTTGTATTCAAGTCAATGACCTGGAGATCATGGTTACAGCAGCATACTACCCCAGAAAGAAATAAAATATTCTCACTTTGAGAACTGCAGCACTAATGCCTTCCCCAAGACATCTGTCATTGCTCTTGTTCTTCCTTCTTATCTTCACATACATTATCCACTCCTCAAATTTCCTCTTGCTCTCTTTCAGCATATCCCAAACCATTCCTTTTTCATTTGTTGTCTAAGAGGATCAGAAATGTTGAAAGTCACAACTGACTGAGCTTCAAGAAAAGAAACAGTGCCTGAGATCCCACAGATTATGAGAGAGAAACACTGCTCTTCTTAGGAGCAATGTGGGTCACATGTAAACTCAACCAAAAGGAATAGAATATTACCTGAGATCTACTTCTGCCTCAGTAAACTCCCCTGCTTCTGAATTCTATAACCTATTTTCTCTGCCTTAAATTCCTACTGCCTATGACTTTGGTTTTGAAAGGACCACCTAGGAGACCAAACTAGGGTGAGGATCTTGTTTCAGCCCTCAACTTTGAGACAGGCACAGATTGGTGTTGTGTTCACCAGTCTATGGTATATAGCAAGGGTGTGTAGATATCAATGCCCTTAAACTATACTAGCATGCAACATGGCTATATCAGGCTCTCTTACAGCAGATAATCATAGCCAGTGATTCCAGTGCTTTCAAAAGCCAGGTGTTTTGCTCTAGTGTTTCCAATTCTACTACAAGGTGTATAACATTATGCACAGCCTCCAGAAGTCCTATCCTCAAAAGCGTTGTCTGTCTGGCCATTTTCACACCACAGTTGCAAAGCAAAATAGGGTGTAAAAAAAGTAGGGAAAGAAATAAGTCTGGAACATGGCTCTAGGACATGGAGTTTTTCACATCTGTCATAATCTTTCAAGTGAATATTTAACTATATAATCAAACTAAGTGTCCACTTCTGCCAGGAAACAGCTAAGGATAGTAACCACAGAGCACCTTAATGGATGTAACTTTATTGCCATGGACACAGGGAAAGCTGCAGTTTTATCAAAAATGTCAAGCCTGAGCTTAACAACCATTTAAGAATTCAAATGAATGTCATCTTTGCATCCTGACTGTAAGCAAGACATATTGGGACAGATCCAGATGCCTGACAGCCTTTTTTTAAGGATGGCCAACTATATACAGGAGTAGTAAAAGATAATGACATTGGCTAGAATGAGTAAATAATGTACTTTGCAACTTATACTGCAATAGTTTTAAAGAGACTTGCAAGACCAGCAACTGAACATTAGAAATCTAATCACTGTGAATGAAGAGAAAAATTCTTGTTGAAATATTGCTATGTAAAGTGTAGGAGACTATGAAGAACTGCATGTATAACCTGAGATGGATCTGTAGAGAACATGCTTCAAAGGCAACAAGAGGCAACAAAGTCTGTAAAGAACTAAATTATAATTGGAGAAAGTGAAAGGATGATTTCTAAAAGTGCAAAATAAAGTTTAAAATGTAAATGGTATAAATCATAGCCAGTAATGGAAAACACTGCAAGAGTGCAGGTGGAATCATTATAACATCTTTGGTGACACCTGCAAAGCAATACAGAAAATGAACATACAAAACAAACAGCAGATGCAACAAACTAATAAACCCATAATTTCCTGAGTTTCCTTACAGAAATAAAACCACTCAAGGAAGCTGTAGCAAATTCTTGCTATAGAGAAAAATAAATATTTACATGAGCAGTTATGTTTACAAAATACTGCTGCTTTCTTCAAGCAAATACATCTTTAACAAATCATCACAAGGCAGTATAGAAGTAAGTGCATTTCACTTGTTTGAAGGAAGGAAAAAAACCTCTACCCATTCATTTTTGAGAGGGAAACACTTTCAATCTTAACTCTTGCCATAGTACCTTGAGGAGTGGGTTGGTTTCCAGAAAGCAAATGAACCAGCACTGGGAGACAGAGTCCAAACCAATGGTTTTCAAAAGAGAAGCCTACAGTATTGTCTTTCATTAATGTAGCTAAAAATCACTGCTGTCTTCTAAACTATATGAGTTGTAAGCAAAAGAAACTTCTAATCGTCTCAAACATCTCTTCAGGATAGCTGTATGCCTATATTTAAGACTTCACAAACATTCCTGTGCTTTCTGAGCACGACAAGGTGCATTTACAGATCTGAAAATCATCTCACATATACCAAGAAAAACCTCAAGAAACAGCAAAATCTACTCTGAATTATAAACTGTCAATGTAACTATGGGCCTGTTCTTCAAAACTCCTACAAAACATTCTTCAGAATAATAATTCATCTTAAGCCGATGGAAGGATGTGGTCAGTGTGATGGAAAGGGGCAGTCAACACAACACACAGATGCTAAAGCAACATTCAGAACTCCAGAAGATGCTTCTAACTAAAGTTGAATGAGATACCAGCTATGCAAGAAGTACTCTATTCTGTATGCCACAACGTGGAAACAGACTCACTGATAAACTTAAAAATCTGGTGCACAATGATCAGGGAGTTTAATAGATGGAGACTCAAGAGAATACATTTTAAAGTGTAGCTGAAACAAATATAAATTATGTATATTTTCAAGAAGTCTAATTTGCAATAGACTTTGGAAAATTATATTCAGTAAGTACTTTCATTTTATCCGCTATTATACACTGGTTTTGCATATTATTCATTGCATACAAATTATTTTTCCCATTGGAAAATAAAAGCATTAAGACAGTATTAAGACTGTTGAAATGAAAGGAAAAAATCTGTTAATGCTAAATATCTTGTTAATGATATGCTAAATATCTTGTTAATGATATCCATATGTATTTATAAACAGTGTTTATATTAATCATATAACATTTGCATTAAACACCATAGAAACAAAAAGAAGTAGGGCATTAGGGTCATCTTCAAGGCAGAGGTCTCTCAGAATAATAAACTGAAATACCAAACATAAAATTGATTAACAGCATGTGTAATAGTAAAAAAAAACCCCCAAAGAACGTGCAAGTTGATTGATAACCATTCAGCCACTGTGAAAAAATGTATCATCAATATTTGCCTTCCTCCACCACAGGGACTGGAAAAAACCCTACCGTGAAGTAGGATGTGCATTTGGCTAACAGCAGAAAATTATTCCAATGAACAGAAAGTATTAGGTTGCATAAGGGCTTTAGTGTGCTCGACACAGATAAAAAGACGCAGGAACAGCTAATGCAGCATCTGGTTCAGCCTAAAAAGGGGAAGCCCAGGACTTATGATTTAGCAATCTGTGTAACATCAAAGAAGATACATAGGGTACGCAGAATGTGATGGGATTTAAATCCTACTCTTCTCTGCCTTTTCTAAAAATAACTATAAAATTAGTTAAATCATCAGTAGAATACGGATAATTAAAGCTTTGGCTATTATGTGTTTTCCCACATGAGGGCGGGGTACAATTTGGTTTAAAGCAACGGCATATTTAGAAAGTAAAATTATATAACCATGCTCTGAAACTTCATTTTTCTTTTACCTTCAGTTTTCTGGGATACGCACTTATACTTGAAATACAAGAATACATTTTTTAATCATGTTCCAATCTAAAGGACAAGTGAAAGATTGAGCTTCAACTCTTCTGCTTTAAAAATGAAAAATATACTATGGGGAAGCATAGTACTTCTACAATGATTCAGAAAACAAAATATTGTTCGATTTTAAAATTCCCACCTTAATTTACAACTTTAATTTAAATATTTTTATATTTTAGATGTGTATTCATTAATTCTTTAGGGAAAAGAATGAACCTCAAAATGAATATAGAATTGTGATGGTTCATTGACGTTGATTTTAATCTTTTTAAAATGTCTTTTAATTTCTTTTTTTATTTTCACAGCTGTTTCAAATTTGTCTCTCCATTTGAAGCTAAACCACTGTTTGAACTATCTGATTAGTGTGATAGATAGATAATTTGTTCTTTTTCTCTACTTTTAATATATTTTCATGGTGTAATAAAATATATAGATGTGATTTTTCTACAAGTATCAGATAAAAATGGAGGTTAAAAATCTGGATGTTCTGTTTTGTGAGCTTAAGAGAGAATGCAATGTAATAAGCTTATGAAGGATTTAAACAATAAACCATTGTGATTTTCTTACTATTACAGGTCATTATTATCGTGATGATAACAAGGCAAGGGTGGATATGAAGACAAATAGAGATATAACGTGCATTTATTGGATCAAAAAGGCAATTATGCAACTGTATAACAAAACCTTCCATGAAATACTGTAGCTGGAAATAGAAAAAAAGGATTTTGTTCCATTTCCCTGAGAAATGTTGCAAATTGTTCTACCCTATCGATATGGAGATTTATTTTTAAACAGCTAAACTGTTTAACAAAATGTTGGTTACCCTCTGTGCCATCAGTTGCAGAAAACAGACAAGCTTAAGCTTTCCCTTATTCAGGTCTCTTAGTTTTCCTTACTCCATTGTAGGATACTTGAAGAAAAAAAAAAGTATGCAAGTGATCTGGCAAACTCATGAATCATTGCTCATTGACATCTAATTAAATTTCAGTAAATTTAATTAACTGAAGCAATTTAAAAAAAATGCTACATTCTGGGACTCGAAAAATCTTGCAGTTTGTTCATGTGAGAACTTAGTACAAAATCATGAATATTTTTGGTCTCGGAGATTTGTCCCCATATGAAGTAGAAAACAGGCATAAAAACATGTCTGTTTTAGGTGTGTTACGGGAAGAAAAACAGGGTGTGTCAGTTTTTTATCATTCCAGAATTTAAACCAAATCATTCTTTCCCCATGCTCAGTATCAAAGGGCTTTGCATTTCAGAGGTTGTTTACATAGTACTGTTATTGCTAGAAAACAACAATAATCTAAAGATCTTTGGCCATATAACATTGAATTTTACAGCCTAAAAGCTTTTAGGAAAGTCCATGGTCATTGCTGCCATGGTGGTTATTAGACAGAAAAGTTAACAAAAATTGGCAGGGAAGTTAAGACTGTAAATTTAAGAAAAATCAACTACTAATGAAATAAAATTTCCTGGTTTGTGTCAAACTATATGCAATACATAGCAATCTTAAAATGGGGCATTGAACTGTCCAGTGCCTTGGTAATTAGAAAGGAAAAAAAAAAAGAAGTGTTAGAAAGGCACATGCATAATTTAATGTCTTTATTAAAAGCTAATTTTAAATTATATACAAACACCTATACCACACAGTGCTGAGTATATTAACAGTTTCAAACACCAAACAGCTGCTTAACTTAGGAAATGGGAAAGGTTTGACTCTTTCTTGGAAGAGAGCTTTGGAAGCAGTAGAAGAAAAACACAGAAAAAACTCCATATTAGATTATTCTTATCTGGGTAAGACCCCGAGTATTTCTGCAATCTGATTTATTTTTGTTTTTCAATTCTTGGATGCAATGACAGCAGTTTTGAAAGACAGTCTATAAAAAGCAAGCACACATAACATTTCAGGTTTATGATCTTTATCTTTGGCTCCAACTCCTTCATATTCCCTCTTTCCTATTATATTTCAAGTAAATATTTATTTTCTTCCTTATAGTATTGGAAATTGTTTTACATCAACACTGAAATGAAATACATTTTTGATAATGCTTGTCAACAAAGGAGGTCTGATTGTCTATTACACATCCCCAGACTTCCATGCAGGAGAGAGAATTTGACTCATTTATCCACTATTAAGCATCTTAAAGCAGCAATTTTAACCAAACACTATTTGCATACTTTCTAAAATTATTAGCAAGCTTCTTAATGCCCCAGTGGCTATTCCAAGAGGAATTCAGTTCTCT